>CAUYRT010043469.1:0-40318 GCA_963574885.1 Lepilemur ruficaudatus | reverse complement strand
GGTATAACACAATGAAAATGCTGTCCTTTAAAATAGGGACATTCAACACTATTATTTTGTTTAATATTTTGCCAATGTTTATCTAATGCTTAGTGTGTTTCAGGCACTGTTCTAAATGCTTGAGATATATTGATGAAAAAACAAAGATCCCAATCCTTATGAAGCTCACAGTTTATAAGGGGAAGACAGAAATAAAACAATAGATACAATATGTAAATTATAAATTATATAGTATTTTAGAAGGTAGAAAATAGATGAAAAAGATAAAAAGAGCAGGGTGGGTGAGATTGGGAATACAGGGTAGGGGAGTGCAGTGTGTTGGGATGCATTTTTAAATAGGAGGGATATTTGAGCAGATGAAGGAATTGCCATTTGGGAAATAAAGGAGGATCCAGACGGAACAGTCAGGGTAAAGTCCCCAAGGCAGGAACCTCCTTGGCATCTTAGTGGTTTTACAAGAAGCTTGAGTGAAGTACACAAGGGGCAAGAGATGTAAGAGGTGAGGAGGATCAGATCATGTGGAACCTCGTAGATTCTTTAAAAGACTCCAGTTTTTACACTAGTCCTTGCAAAAGAAGAGGAATTCCATTATCTGACTTGTGTTTTACAAGGATTTTATTGGCTGTTGAGAACTGACTGAAATCGGGGTACAGGGGAAGGCAAGCACAGAAGTAGTGAGGCCATTGCAACAATTTGGGTATCAGATGATGGTGGCTCAGACCAAGGTGGTAGCAGTGGAGGTGGTGAGAAGTGGTCAAATTCCAGATATATTATCAAAGTAGTGTCAGTGGGACTTTCAAATGGATTCAAGTGAATGTTTTCTAAAAGCTTTTTGCTTGGAGAGTCAGAAGAATGTTTGAGAGAAATTTGAATTGGTACTGCATTTAATGTTTTGGAAAGTGATCTTTTTGTCATGTCAATATAGTCTTTAGCAAAAACTTGCGCTAAAATAATTTCAAAAGCAGTTATATGATGTTTTGTGTGACCTACTAGACAGTAATTTTTGATGTTAAGGGAAGGGCAGATATCTAGTATGCTTATCTATAAAATGACATCCAAATATTCACCTTCCTATGAATATTTTAAAATGCCTAAAGTATTTCAAAACTTGCATAGCCAACAACAGCAAATTGATTTCATTTAGAATCATAGCTATGAATGTTTAAAAAATGAAAAATAAAGCTAAGAATATTTGTAAAATGCCACTGATCCCAAATACTGGAATTGAACCCAAAGTGACCAATGGGAGTGCTGAGAATACTAGATTCACTTCCAAACTTCTGTCTTGATCATTTAGTTTACTGCTTCAACTTCTTTTTTATATTTTCACATGAAGAGGTTATTTCTTTTATCAAATTCTTTTTCTAGAAGAAGGAAATGCCAAAAATGCCACCAGGACAGCTCAAATCTGCATCCAAGTTCCTATTTCAGTTATTCTAGCATTTGAACTTTATGTGACAGCTTTCTTTGCTGCAGTTAGTACAAGAATAGGAAAAACTATTTTCCATTCTTAGAATCTTTTAGAATTTTTTAAAAATAGAGTTTTAAAGAGGTAAAGTTGTTTATTGTTGGCCTTTTCTCTTCTCTTTTTTCAGTGCTCCTTCGATCCCCTCCTTTGTGTGTACTGGAAAACAATTTAGTTTAACCATTTGGATGTGTTTCTGATGATATACTTGGATTTTATTTTGCCAGTCTGTCACTGGTTTTATTAACAATAAAATCTTAAGACTTTAGTATATATTACTTTGAGTTTTTAGTATTGGAATGATTAGAAGAACAGAAACAAAAATTAGGGAGTGGGAAACTAACAAGTAGGCACCAGTTCAAGGAATCCATTACTAGCTGGCCGAGATCTTTAAAAAGTTGGCTATAGAAGATGAAGTGATTGATTATTGTGGTAACTGCTTGCCATTACTGTTTGCTTAGGCAAATTACTTAGGGCACGGGGTAGTTAATTATCCTACACGCTATTTGAAATCTTTGAAAATAAATCTTTTATAGTTAGCTAGCAATATCCTTTTATTTATGTTGTTATGTTAAAACCTGCAGTGTAGGGCTTAAAAAATTTCTTTTGGGACATACCCCAGTACTTTACTTACCACAGTGAAAATGATTCTGAGGGTATGTATATATTTCTGTTATATCAAGGCTTAGATACGTGTAAGCATACATATTTGGGCATTTCTAGATGTACCCACTAATTCTGGGCATATCCAGGTATTCTGTTAGGCACGAATACCAAATCTGAAGACGTTCACTTAATCTTAAACTCTCTTAACCTAATTAAATAGATCATGTGACATAAACTGAGAACCGTGTTAATCCAAGATAAATCTTAATATTTTCCACAGGGAAGTCAACTATTTTTACTTCTTATTGAGTTTTGTCTATTTTACTTGTTAGTTATTGCAAATGATATCATAATATTTCCAATTGTCAAATTTCTGATCTGTTGAAAAATTTAAAAGAATTTTGGAGCATATAGCCATCTTATTATTTTGAGGTAAATCTGGAATTATGTCTATGTGCAAACATTTTTTTTCAATGTCCTTACCATTTCACCTATATTAACTTTATTGAATAAATAGGAGATGACTCTGAATTTTTAAAATAATAATTTTTCTGTTGTTAGCTTTTTAGTTGGAGAAGGAGCCTACAGATGGGCAGTAGATCATGGAATACCCTCTTGTCCTCCTAACATCATGACCACAAGTGAGTAAAAGCTTTTCAAAAATTAAGCTTTATGAGTACCTATACCTAAAAATGTAACATTTCTTCTTTTATGACCCATGTAGTACAGATATTTAAGGAAGAAAGCTTATACGTTGAAATAGTTAAAAGATATGTAGAAAGTTATTAGATTTTAAGCAACCTTTATATTCCTAAGGTTTTTTTTTTTGTTGCATTCTCATGCTTTCATAGAAATATTGGTAAAAGATTCCCTTTAGATTACTTAAAATAATTACTAGTAATAAAATCATAATATCATCCTCCAAAGAGAGAGAAAGAGAAAGAAGAAAATATAGGCCAACATTTAACTGTTCTTGAGCTGAGGGGAGGAAACTTTATAGGTACAAGTGCAAGGGAAGGAAAAACAAAGGTGTGACTTCATAGGAGTTAAAACTGAAAACACTTGTCACAAATATGACAAGGGGATATATCTTTAATTTATGAAGAAGTTTACTGTAATTCAACTTATTAAAAACACAAATACAAATAATAGCCCAGTAGAAAAATGGTGAAAAGCCTTAAGTAAATAATCTAACATAACTAATAAGGAAATTCAAATTAAAATTAGTACATGTTAAATTTGTTTCCTATTAATTTTTGAGAGAGTTAAAAAATATTACTCCTGGTGTTTGGCGAAATGAACATAATACATTGTAGGTGAAAATGTAAATTGGCAGAGATTTTGGAGGATAGCTAAGTAGTATAGATAAAAAGCTTTAAACTTGTTCTGCTTCTAGGATCTGGTCATTGGAGATAGAGACAAAGATTTATGTAGAAGGGTGCTCAGTGCCATATATGATAAACTCACAGCCAATATCATTCTGAATGGGGAAAAACTGAAACCATTCCCACTTAGATCTGGAACCAGACAAGGATACCAAGTATCCCCACTTCTATTCAAAATAGTGCTGGAAGCCCTTGCTAGTGCAATAAGACAAGAGAGGAGAATTAAGGGTATCCAAATGGGGCCAGAAGAGATCAAACTCTCACTCTTTGCTGATGATATGATATCTAGAAAACCCCAAGGATTCAAGCAAGAGACTCCTGGGAATTGATAAATGAATTCAGTGAAGTCTCAGGATACAAAATTAATACACACCAATCAGAGGCATTCTTATACACCAATAACAGTCAAGCTAAAACTCAACTCGAAAACTCAGTAACTTTTACAATAGCCTCAAAGAAAAAGTCTATATTTAATGAAAGAGGTGAGAAACATATATAGGGAGAACTACAAAACACTAAGAAAAGAAATTGTAGAATATGTAAACAGATGAAAAAAATCTACCTTGCTCATGGATTGGTAGAATCAACATTGTTAAAATGTCCATACTACCTAAAGTGATCTATAGAATTAATGCAGTCCCCTTCAAAGTACCAGCATCATTCTTTACAGATTTAGAAAAAATAATTCTACGCTTTGTATGGAACCAGAGAAGACCTCGTGTAGCCAAAACAATCTTAAGCAAAAAGAACAAACTGGGAGGTATTAGTCTACTAGACTTTAAGCTGTACTACAAGGCTATAGTAACTAAAACAGCATAGTACAGGCACAAGAAAAGAGACATAGATCTTTGGAACAGGATGGAGAATCCAGAGGTGAAACCATCTTCATATTGTCATCTAATCTTTGACAAAGCAGACAAAAATATACACTGGGGGAAAGAATCCCTTTTCAATAAATGATGCTGGGAAGCAGAAGATTGAAACTGGATCCCCACCTCTCACCTCTTACAAAAATCAATTCTAGATAGAGAACAGACTTAAACCTAACGCATAAAACCTTAAGAATCCTAGAAGCAAATGTAGGAAAGACTCTTTCAGACATTGGCCTAGGCAAAGAATTTATGAAGAAGACCCCCAAAGCAATCACAGCAGCTACAAAAATAAATAAATGGGACCTCATCAAATTATAAAGCTTTTGTACAGCCAAGGAAGCTATCATTAGAGCGAATGGACAACCTACATTATGAGTGAGGCTGCTATAAACATTCCTGTACACTTTTTGTAGTTTTTTTTAAAATTATGGTAAAATACACATAACATAAAATTTACTATCTTAAACATTTCTAATGATATGGTTTAGTGGCTTTAAGTATATTCACGTTATTGTAGAACCATCACTACCATCATCTACAGAATCCTTTTCATCTTGTAAAACTGAAACTTTACCCTTTTAAATAGTAACTCCCATGTCTCCTCCAACTAGCCCCTGGGCTAGTCCATTTCTGTCTCTATGAATTCTGCTTCCTGTCCCTATGAATTTGACTACTCTAGGCACTTCGTATAAATAGAATTGTATAGTACTTATCCTTTTGTAACTGGCCATGTCACTTAGCATGATGTCTTCAAGGTGAGATAATGCTGTCTTATGCTCATCCATGTTGTAGCATGTGTCAGAATTTCTGTGTAAGGCTGAATAATATTCCATTGCATGTATATACCACAGTTTGTTTATCCAGTTATCCATTGGTTAAGTACCTTGGTTGCTTCTACCTTTTTGGTTACTGTGCATAATGCTGCTGTGAACAGGGATGTACAAATATCTGGTTGAGTCCCTGCTTTCAATTTTTTTCAGTACCCAGAAGTGGAATTGCTGGATCATATTGTAATTCTATTTTTAATGTTTTGAGGAACCACCATACTGTTTTCCATAGTGGTTTGCACCGTTTTACATTCCCACCAGCAGTGCACCAAGGTTCTAATTTCTCTATATCCTCATCAGTGATTGTTCTTTTCTTTCCTTTTTTTTTTCATAGTAGCCATCCTAGTGGGTGTGAGATGGTATCTTATTTTCATAATGATTGTGAGCATCTTTTTAATGTGCTTATTTGCCATTTTTATGTCTTTCTTAGACAAATGTCCATTCAAGTCCTTGGTTTATTTTTTAATCAGGTTGTATGTTTTTTTCTTTGAGTTATAGGTGTTCTTCATATGTTCTGGATATTAGCACTTATCATAGTTTATTTTCCAAATAGTTTATTTTGTTCATGGGTTGCCTTTTTACTCTGTTAATTGTGTCCTTGGATGTACAGAAGTTTTCAGTTTTGATGTACTATGATATATGTATTTTTTCTCTTATTGTCTGTGTTTTGGTGTAACATCCAACCTTTTCCCCTATGTTTTCTTCTAAGAGTTTATAATTTCACTTCTTACATTTAGGTCTTTGATCCATTTTTGAGTTAATTTTTGTGTATAGCGTAAGGTAAAGGTCTAACTACATTCTTTTCCATGTGGCTATCCTAGTTTTGAAAACACAAATTTATTGAAAAGACTATCTTTTCTCCATTTGAATGGTATGGTACTGTATTGAAAATCATTTGATCATATATGTGAGGGTTTGTTTCTGAACTCTCTAATCTATTCCATTTTTCTGTATCACTGTCTTCATGTCAGTGATACTGTTTTGATTCCTATAGCTTTTTAGTAAGTTTTGAAATCAGAAAATGTGAGACCTATAACTTTGTTTCTTTCCCCCCTTCCATGATGATTTTGACTATTTAGGGTCCTTTAAGATTTCATATGAGTTTTAGGGTTGATTTTTCTATTTCTTTAAAAAAAAACACTATTGGGGTTTTGTTAGGGGTTACATTTAATCTGTAGATGGCTTTGAGTACTATTGACATCCTACCCATATTAAATCTTTCAATCAATGAACATGGCATGTCTTTTCATTTATTGGTGTTGTCTTTAATTTCTTTCAGCAATATTTTGTACTTTTCCATGTGTAAATCTTTTGCCTCTTTGATTTTAGTTCATTCCTAAGTATTTTATATGTTTTGATGCTATTGTAAATGGGATTGCTTACGTAATTTCCTTTTCGGATTGTTTATTGTTAATTTATAGAAATGCAACTGATTGTTGAGTGTTGATTTTGTATCCTACAACTTTGCTGAATTTGCATGTGTATGTGGAATCTTTAGAATTTTCCACGTATTAGATCTAGTCATCTGCGAACAGAGATACTTTTACTTCTTCCTTTCTAATTTGAATGCCTTTTATTTCTTTTACTTACATAATTGCTCTGGCTAAGACTTCCAGTACTATGTTGACTAGAAGTGATGAGAGCATGTATCCTTATCATGTTCTGATATTAGAGGAAAAGTTTCAATCTTTTACCATTGAGTATGATGGTAGCCGTGGGCTTTTCACATATGGGCTTTTTATGTCGAAGTATTAATAGTTGCTTTCTGTGCCAAGTTTTGTTCAGTGTTTTTATCATGAAAGGGTTTTGAATTTTATAAAATGATTTTTCTGCATTAATTGATGATCATCTGTTTTTTCTTCCTTATTCTGTTAATGATAGTATATTACATTGATTGATTTTCATATGTTGAACCATACTTGTTTTCCAGAAATACATCCCATTTAGTCATAGTGTATGCTCCTTTTAACATGCTGCTTAATTCAGTTTGCTAGTATTTTGTTGAGGAATTTTACGTTAGTCTTCATAAAGGATATTGGTTGATAGCTTTCTATTCTTATGGTGTCTGTGTGGTTTTGGTGTCAGGGTGATACTGGCCTCATAGAAGGACTTAGGAAGTATTTCCTCCTCTTTAATTTTTGGTGTTAGTTCTTTAAATGTTTGGTAGAATTCTTCAGTGAAGCTATAAAGCCCAGGGATTTTTTTTGTCAGGAGATTTTTGATTACTGATTCAGTCTCCTTCCCAGAAATTCAATTTAGATTTTCTGTTTCTTCATGTTGCAGTCTTCGTAGGTTTTGTGTTTTTAAGGTGTTGTTAATTTTATTCAGGTTATCCAATTTCTTGGTATACAGAACTTTGATACTCTCTTATAATATTTTTTATTTCTGAAGAATCAGTGTTAATGTTCCCACTCTAATTTCTGATTATAGTAATTTGTCTTCTTTTTTCTTAGTTAAATTAACTAAAGATTTTAAATTTTGTTAATCTTTTTGAAGAACTAATTTTTGGCTTCATTGATTTTTCTCTATTATTTTTGTATTTCTTATTTACCTCATTTTGATCTTTATTTCCTTTGTTATGCTAGCTTTGGGTTTAGTTTGTTCTTCTTTTTCTAAAACCTTAAGTTGTAAAGTTTGGCTGTTGATTTGAGATCTTTTTTCTCCTTTTTTAAATTTTTTTTTTTGTAGAGATGGAGTCTCGCTGTGTTGCCCAGGCTGGTCTTGAACTCCTGGCCTCAAGCGATCCTCCTGCCATGGCCTCCCAAAGTGCTGGGATTACAGGCTTGAGCCACTGCACCCAGCCTCTTCTTTTTTAATGTAAGTCTTTATAGCTATAAAATTTTCCTTTCCCTTGATTTTGCTGTGCTTCATAAGTTTTGATATGTTGTATATTTGTTCTTACTCACATCTAAATATTTTCTAATTTCTAATATTTTCTAAATATTTTCTAATTTGTTATTTCTTTCTGGGTTTTGTTTAATTTTTACAAATTTGTGAATTTTCTGGTTTTCCTTCTGTTATTGATTTCCAACTCTATCCTATTGTGGTTGGAGAAGGCACTTTGTATGATATCTGTCTTTTAAAATCTATTGAGATTTAATTTGTACTCACACTTGGGACATTTTCCACTTCTTTGGAATGTGGATTTTATTGTTTGAATAAAGTGTTCTATATATGTTTGGTATATCTACTTGGCTTATTGTGTTATTTAGGTCCTCTATTTCCTCTCTTATCTTCTATCTGGTTGTTTTATCCATTATTGACAGTGGAGCATTGGAGTCTCCAATATTATTGTAGAATTTTCTGTTTTTCCCTTCAATTCTGTCAGTTTTTGCTTCATATATTTTTGAATCTGTTATTAGGTATGTAAATGCTTATAAGTATTAAATCTTATATTAGATCTTTTATTACTATTAATATAAAAAACTTGTCATTTATTTCTTGTAAACTTTTTTGACTGAAAGTATAATTGTCTGATATTCATGTAGCTATCCCGTTCTCTTTTGGTAACTATTAATATTTGCATGGAATGTCTTTTCCCATCCTTTCTTTCAAACTGTTACGTCTTTTGATATAAAGTAAGTATCTTCTAGACACAATGTTGGTTCATGCTTTTTCATGGATTTTGCCAATCTCTGTCTTTTGATTGGAGAATTTATCTCATTTATATTTAAAGTAATTATTGATAAGGAAGAACTTTTGTTGTTTTGCAATTTATTTTCTATATGTTTTATAACTTTTTGTTTCTTATTTTTTGTATTTCTGTGTTCTTTGATATTTAGTATTTTTGGGAGGGGGAGGTAGCGAAATGTTTTGTTTTCATTTTCTTTTTCATATATTGTCTTGCTATTTTTTTGTGGTCAGCATGGGCATTATATTTAACATTCTAAAATTATAGCACTCTAATTTGAATTTATACCAGCTGAACTTCAGTAACATACAAAAATCTGTTCTTATATACCTCTTTCTCCTTTTCCTTTTAGTTATTGATGTTACAGAATTACATCTTTACTCATTGTCTGTCCAAAAACAGACTAATAATTTTTTAATGCTTTGGTCTCTAAGACCATGAGACCATCATGTAGAAAACAAAAAGTAGAGTTAGAAACCAAAATTATGATAATACTAGCTTTTACATTTGTCCATGAATTTACCTTTATCAGAGATCTTTATTTATACAGCTTTGATTTCTGTCTAGTATCCTTTCCTTTTAACCTGAAGGATTTCCTTTAGCATTTCTTACATGGTAGGCTTAGTAGAACTAAACTTAGTTTTTGTTTACCTGTAAGTACGTTAATTTGCCCATTTTTGAAGGATCGTTTGGCCAAATCTAGGAGTCTCGGTTGACAGTTTTTGTCTTTCAAAGCTTTGTTTATATCAACCCATTACCGCTGGCCTCTGATGAAAAATCTTATAATCTCATTGGGGATCCTTAGTGTGCAATGATCTGCTTTCAAGATTCTCTTTTTGTCTTTGCTCTCTGACAGTTTGGTTATAACGTACCTTGGTATATAGGTCTTTGAGGTTTCCAACTTGGAGTTTGTTTAACTCGTTGAATGTTTATATTTCATGTCTTTCATCAAATTTGGGAAGTTTTCAGGCATTATTTCTTCAAATTAACTCTCTTCCCCGTCTGTCTTTATTTTCCTTCTGGGACTCTACAATGTATATGTTTGCAAATCTATGCAAGGCCCCAATGAGACCAAAAACTTCTCAAGAGATAGATTTTTTTCTCTTTCCAATATTTTCTTCTTTTTCCTCCTCCTAATCCTCTCATACTCTGAAGTGATCTAAGGCAACATTACCTGCATGTACTTGCTATTAAGACAGAGGAAGGAATGGACTTAGTTCTGAATCAGCCTTACAATCAGGGTATTAGCCCTTTAAATTATTAGCTTGTTGTGGGGAGCATCTACTATAAAACTCTCCACCTTTAATAGACTCTGGGCTTTGCTTATGTCTCTCCTTGATGCCATTGAACCGAACACATGTATGCTAGTGTTGGCAAATGTTCCTAGTGCAACAATACCTTTAGTCCTCAGTTTACCCCCAGAATTTAGCGTGGTACTCCTTGTAAGATTTTTATGCTTTTAAGGTGGTATTTTTAATGTTTCATCCAACATTTTTAGTAGTATTCAGTGAGAGAATTACTCTGAATAAGTTTGTCTGCCATTATCAGAATACTTCAAAAACTTCTTCAGTATTTTATTCCAGGTCAAAATTGCTCTTATCAGCTAAGTCTGATTGGCTATTAAAAGCCGTATATCAAGTTTAAAATTTTTTATTTTATTTATTGATTAATTGATTGGAACTCTATTTGTTTTTCAGGTCTGTCTAGTCATTTTTATCATCCTTTGCTCCTTAGTCATGTTTTTTACAACTTTCTTTTATTGCTGTGGGCATGAACGTGTCTTATATTCTGTATCTTATTCTAGTATCTGAGGTCTTTTTGCAGGTCAGTTTATACTTTCTGGTATTTGGCTGAATTCTATTCTTTTATATATTCTGGGTAATATTTTGTGAATTTTTTTTTCAACTATGGGCACATGTTAATTGAAACATGGAAATTCTGTGAGGTCTGGGTAAGTTAAGGTGTGTGTGTTTTTCTAGGAGTATTTGCACGTAAATTTGGAGGGCTTTAGAGGCACTGCCACAGTGTAATCACTTTTTTTTCCCTAGGTCTAACAGGTAATACAAATTCTCCTCTCAGCCTGTCCAAATACCTTCCTTAATCATGAATTTACTAGGGAGACTTTTCCTCTTTTATATCTGGAGTTAAGACTGAAACTTGCAAGTTTTCTGTTTTCTTTGTGAATGGTGGCTTTTTCTTTTTTCCTTTCACTGGGTATATCAACCTTTGAAGTTCCCTCCTTTTTTTGTGGATAATCCACAATATGTTTTCTCTTGCTGAATTATCCCCACTTTTCATCTCATGTCTCTTTTTTGTTTTTTTGAGACAGAGTCTCACATTGTTGCCCAGGCTAGAGTGCCATGACGTCAGCCTAGCTCACAGCAACCTCACACTCCTGGACTCAAGCAATCCTTCTACCTCAGCCTAACGAGTAGCTGGGACTACAGGCATGAGCCACCGTGCCCGGCTAATTTTTTCTATATATTTTAGTTGGCCAATTAATTTCTTTCTATTTTTTAGTAGAGACAGGGTCTCGCTCTTGCTCAAGGTGATTTCAAACTCCTGACCTTGAGCGATCCACCCACCTCGGCCTCCCAGAGTGCTAGGATTACAGGCGCGAGCCACTGCGCCTGGCCTACATCTCTTGTCTCTTGTGCACAGAGACTTTCAAAATCGCATTTGGAGGTGGCATGCATCAACAGATGTCCCTAGGTGGTGTCCACCTTCAGAGCTCATTTGTTTCTCAGGGTTTGATCTTCTTCCTAATTTTTATACCTTAGGTTATTGCTCTTTATTCTCCTTCTACCTCAGTGTACATTGAAAAGACTTTTTAAACCCTTAATTTAATATTCTTAAGGATTTTGTTCTGGGGAGGCTCTTCAGGATATCACATTTGCCATGTTATCGTAATATTTCTCAAATGTTATTTTAAATATTTCTTTTATAGGATTCAGTTTAGCTGCATTTAAAAGAAACAAGAGGAAACTAGAACTGGCAGAAAGGGTGGAAACAGATTTCATTCAACTAAAGAAAAGAAGACAATCAAGTGAAAAGGTCAGGAGGTATTTGAAATATTAAATAATTAACGTATCAGAATGTTATCTCTAACCTGCATTTATATATATATAATCTTTAGAACAATATGATTCAATAGAAATCTAACATGTGCCACATGTCTACTTTAAAGTTTTTCAGTAGCTATATTTAAAAAAGAAGTAAGAAGAAACAAGTGAAATTAATTTAATTTATTTTTTAAATTATTATTTAAAAATATTAATGGGGTAAAAAAATGTTTTTATTACATGGATGCACTGTAAAATGCTGAAGTCAGGGCTTTCAGTGTGCCCACCACCAGGGTAGTGTTCGTTGTACCCAGTAGGTAAGTTTTTAATCCCTGGTTCCCCTCCCCTCCTCCCCACTTCTTAGTTTCCAGTGTCCTTTATGTCTTTGTGTGCCTGTTGGTAGCCATTGTTTAGCTCCCACTTACTAGTGAGTTTAGCTCCCACATGCGTTGCTTGTTTTTCTCTTCCTGATATACCTCACTTAGGATAATGGTCTCCAGTTCGATCCATGTTGCTGCAAATGACAATATTTCATTCCTTTTTAGAGCTGTACTTCATGGTATATATATACCACATTTTCTTTATCCACTCAAGGATTGATGGGCACTTAGGTTGATTCCACATCTTTGCAATTGTGAATTGTGCTGCGATAAACATTGGTATATAGGTGTCTTTTTGATAAAATGATTTCTTTTCCTTTGGATAGATACCCAGTAGTGGGATTGCCAGATTGAATGGTAGATCTATGTTTAGCTCTTTGAGTCTTTTCCATACTATTTTCCACAGAGGTTATACTAGTTTGCAGTCCCACTAACAGTGTATAAGCATTCCTCTCTCTCTTTATCCATGCCAGTATCTGTTGTTTTTTGACTTTTTCATACTGGTGATTCTGACAGAGGTAAATAGTGACGTTGAACATTTTTTTCATATGTTTCTTGGCCATCTGTCTATCTTCTTTTGAAAAAATTCTCTTCATGTCTTTTGTCCACTTTTGGATGTGATTGTTTGTTTTGTTCTTGCTGTTTTGTTTGAGTTCTTTGTAGATTCTGGATGTTAGTCCTTTTTTGCATGTATAATTTGTGAATATTTTCTCCCATTCGGTAGGGTGCCTGTTTCTCTTTTTTTCCCCCATTTTTTAAAGATTAATTAATTAGTTAATTTATTTATTTTTGAGATAGAGTCTTGCTCTGTTGCCTGGGCTACAGTGCCGTGGCATCACCCTAGCTCACAGCAACCTCAAACTCCTGGGCTCAAGCGATCGTCTTGCCTTGGCCTCCCAAGTAGCTGGGACTACAGGTGCGTGCCACCACTCCCCATTAATTTTTTTTCGGTTTTTAGTTTCCCAGCTAATTTCTATTTTTAGTAGAGATGACGACTCGCTCTTGCCGAGGCTGGTCTTGAACTCCTGACCTCAAGCAATCCTCCTGCCTCAGCCTGCCAGACTGCTAGGATTACAGGCATGAACCACCACATCCAGCCTAGGCTTCCTGTTTTTTCTGTTGATTATTTCCTTGGCTGTGCAGAAGCCTTTTAATTTAATTAACTCCCATTTATTTATTTTTGTTGCTGCTGTATTTGCCTTTGGGGTCTTAGTTATAAATTCTATGCATAGGCCTGTGTCTCGAAGAGTTTTTCCTATATTTTCTTCTAGTATTTTTATGGTTTCCTGCCTTACGTTTAAGTCTTTAATCCATCTTGAATTAATTTTTATATATGGCAAGAGATAGGGCTTTTGTTTTGTTCTTCTGTATATGGCTATACAGTTTTCCCAGCACCATTTATTGATCAGGGTGTTCTTTTCCCAATGTATGTTTTTTTCTGCTATGTCACAGACCAGTTGGTCATATATATATGATTTTATTTCTGGGTTCTTTATTCTCTTCCACTAGTCTGTTTCTACTTGTATACCAGTACTGGCTGTTTTGGTTACTATAACTTTGTAATATAAATTGAAGTCAGGTAATGGGATGCCTCCAAATTTGTTTGTTTTGCTTAATATTGTTTTGGCTATTGAGTCTCTTTTTTGGTTCCAAATGAAGCTTAGGATTGTTTTTATAGATCTGTGAAATAAGATGTTGGTATTTTGATGGGAATTGCATTGAAGCTGTAAATAACCTTTGGCAATGTGGACATTTTAACAATTTTGATTCTACTAGTCCATGATGAGCATGGGATGTTTTTCCCTTTGTTTGTGCCATCTATCTGTGACTTCTTTAATCATTGTTTTGCAATTCTCCTTATAGAGATCGTTCACCTCCTTGGTTAAGTGTATTCTTAAGTACTTTATATTCTTCATAGCTATTGTAAATGGTATTGAGTCCTTGACTCTGAGCTTTGACTGTTACTAGTATATAAAAATCTACTGATTTGTATACATTGATTTTGTAACTTGAGATTTTGCTGAATTTATCAATTCTAGGAGTCTTTTGGTAGAGTCTATAGGGTTGTCAGGATACAGAATTATATTATCTTCAAACAACTTGACCTCTGCTTTCCTGATTTGGATGGCCTTTGTTTCTTTTTCTTGCCTGATTACTCTGGCTAGGACTTCTAGTACTATGTTTAATAGAAGTGGTGACAGTGGGCATCCTTGTCTTGTTCCAGTTCTTAGAAGAAATGCTTTGAACTTTTCTCCATTTAGTATGATCTTGGCTGTGAGTTTGCCATATGTGGCTTTTATAATTTTCAGGTATGTTGCTTCTATGCCTAGTTTGTTGAGGATTTATATTATGATGGGGTGCTGGATTTTATTGAATGCTTTTCTGCATCTATTTAGATGATCATATGGTCTTTGTTTTAATTCTGTTTAAGTGCTGAATTGCATTTACTGATTTGTGTATGTTGAACCATCCTTGTATCCATGAGATGAAACCCACTTGATCATGGTAAATTATCTTTTTGATGTGCTATGGAATTCTGTTTGCTAGTGTCTTGTTGAGGATTTTTGTATCAATGTTCAGAAGAGATATTGGTCTGTAGTTTTCATTTTTTTGTTGTATCCTTTCCTTGCTTTGGTATAGAGGTGATACTCGTTTTGTAGAATGGGTTAGGGATCATTTCCTCCTTCTCAGTGTTATGGAAAAATTTCTGTACGATAGGTACCAGTTGGCATAGGAGAATTTGGCTGCGAACCTATCTGGTCTCAGGCTTTTTTTGTTGGCAGATATTTTATTACTGACTCAAGCTCACAGTTTGTTGATCTGTTCAAGATTTCTGTTTCTTCCTGATTCAGGTTTGGGAGGCTGTATGTTTCCAGGAATTTATCCATTTTGTCTAGGCTTTCTATTTTTTGTGTGTAGAGCTTTTATTAGTATTTATGGATGTTTTGTATTACTGTGGTGTCAGTTCTAATGTCTCCTTTCATTTCTGATTGAGGTTATTTGTGTCCTTTCTCTTGTATTTCTGGTTAATCTGACTAGTGGGCTATCAGTTTTGTTTATCTTTTCAGAGAATCAACTTTTTGTGTAAGTGATCCTTTATACTGTTTTTTTGGTTTCCATTTCAGTTAGTTCTACTCTGAGCTTTGTTATTTCTTTTCTTCTGCTGGCTTTTGGTTTGGTTTGTTCTTCTTTTTCTAATTCCTTGAGATGTGATATTAGGTTGATAAATTGAGATGTTTCTGTCTTTTCAATGTAAGCATTTAAAGCCATGAACTTTCCCTGTTGTATTGCTTTTTCTGTGTCCCATAGATTTTGAAAACTTGTGTCCCCTTTGTTGTTCAGTTCTAAGAATCTTTTCATTTCCATCTAAATTTCATCATTGACCCAAGGCTCATTCAGTAGCAGGTTTTTTTAATTTTCATGACTTTGTGAGAGCTTCTTTTTAAATTGATTTCTAGTTTTATTCTACTGTGTTCTGAGAAGATACATGGTATGATTTCTATTTTTCTGATTTTGCTGAGACTTTTTCATTATTGTTATATCTGTTATGGTGATCTGTAGTAAGTGATCTTTGATGTTACTATTATAATTGTTTTGAGGCTCCATGAACTGTACCAATATAAAACAGTGAACTTAATCGATAAATGTTGTGTGGGAGCTAACTGCTCCACTGACCAGCCAATCTCCAGTCTCTCTCCTGCTCCTCTGGCTTCCCTATTCCCTGAGACACAAGAATATTGAAATTAGTTCATTTAATAATTCTACAATGGCCTGTAAGTGTTCAAGTGAAAGGAAGAGTCTCATGTCTTTCACTTTAAGTCAAAAGCTAGAAATGATTAAGGTTAGTGAGGAAGGCATGTCAAAAGCCAAGATAGGCTAAAAGCTAGGCCTCTTGTGCCAAACAGTTTGCCAGACTGTGAATGCAAAAGAAAAGTTCTTGAAGGAAATTGAAAATGCCACTCCAGTGAAAACACAAATGCTAAGAAAGCACAACAGCTTTATTACTCATATAGAAAAAGTTAGAGTGAGTCTGAATAGAAGATTAAACCAGCCACAACATTCTCTTATGCTAAAGTCAAATCCAGAACAAGGCCCTCACTCTCTTCATTTCTGTGAAGGCTTAGAGAGGTGAGGAAGCTGCAGAAAAAATGATGGAAGCTATCAGAGGTTGGTTCATGAAGTTTAAGAAAAGAAGCTGTCTCCATATCATAAAAGTGCAAGCTGAAGCAGCAAGTGCTGATATAGAAGCTATAGCAAGCTATCCAGAAGATCTAGCTAAGGTAACTGGTGAAGGTGGCTACACTAAACAACAGATTATCAGTGTAGATGAAAGAGACTTCTATTGGAAGAAGATGCCATCTAGGATTTTTATAGCTAGAGAAGAGAAGTCAATGCCTGGCTTCTGCAGACAGGCTGATTCTCTTGTTGGGGCTTATGCAGCTGGTGACTTTAAATTGAAGCCAGTGTTCATTCACTTTTCCAAAAATCCTAGGGCCCTTAAGAATTATGGTAAATCTTTTCTTCCTGTGCTCTATAAATGGAACAACAAAACCGGGATGACAGTACATCTGTTCATAGCATGGTGAATATTTTAAGCCCACTGTTTAGATCTGCTGTTCAGAAAAAAGATTCCCTTCAAAATATTACTGCTCATTGACAATGCACCTAGTCACCCAAGAGTTCTGATGGAGATGTACAAGGAGATTAATGTTTTCATGCACATGAACACAACATCCATTCTGCAGCCCACAGATCAAAGAATAGTTGAGACTTTCAAGTCTTATTATTTAAGAGACACATTTTGTAAGTCTATAGCTATCACAGATGGTGATTCCTCTAATGTATCTGGGCAAAGTAAATTGAAAACATGGAAAGATTTCAACATTCTAGATGCCACTAAGAACATTTGTGATTCATGGGAGGAAGTCAAAATATCAACATTCGTAGGAGTTTGGAAGAAGTGGATTTCCACTGTTGCGGATGACTTTGAGGGACTCAAGACTTCAGTGAAGGAAGTCACTGCAGATGTGGTGGAAATAGCAAGAGAACTATTAATAGTGTAGAATTAGAAGTAGAGGCTAAGGGTGTGACTTGAATTGCTGCAGTCTCATGATAAACCTTGAGCAGACGAGAAGTTGCTTCTTAGGGATGAGCAAAGAAAGTGGTTTCTTAAGGAATTGACTCCTGGTGAAGATGCTGTAAGCATTGTTGAAATGCCAACAAAGGATTTAGAATATTGCGTCAACTTAGTTGATGAAGCAGTGGCAGGTTTTGAGAGGATTGACATCAATCTTGAAAGAAGTTCGACTATGGTAAAATGCTATCAAATAGCATTGCATGCTAAAGAGAAGTCTTTGGTGAAAGGAAGAATCAATCAATGCAGCAAACTTTACTTTTGTCTTATTTTAAGAAATTGCACAGCCACCCCTACCTTCAGCAGCCAGCATCCTGATCAGTCAGCAGCCATCAGCATTGAGGCAAGGTCTTCCACCAGCAAAAAGATTATGACTTGCTGAAAGCTCAGTTGATTGTTAGCATTTTTTAGCAATATAGTATTTTTTAATTAAGGTATATCCTTTTTTTTAGACATAATGCTATTGCACACTTAATAGAATATGGTATGGTACAACTTTTATAGGCACTTGGAAACCAAATTTTTTTGACTCACTTTATTGTGATATTCACTTTACTGTGATGGTCTGGAACTGAACCTGAAATACCTCTAAGGTATGCCTGTATTTTACAGTTTGATAAAAAGTAGGTAAGTTTAGAATTTTTTGTTGCATTGGTATTTCTAGTTCTTTTTTCTTTTAAAGTAAATGCACAAACATTCTCACAGCAGGAGTAGAATTGAAAGTTAAAGCAAGAAAAATTTAAGCTTGGTTTTCTGCCTCAATAAATTATAGTGTTTTCATTTTTTCTTAGTCTGTGACCATTTATATTTACGTTTGATTAGTTTAAGAATGGATAATCCCTGGAATACCTTTTGCCTCATGGGTGTGATATGGATTCTACAATTTTATTTGTTACATCTGCATTCAAGGTGAGAGTAAGGTGGGATGGCAGAGGGTGAGACTAGTGTCAGATGTATCTGTTCCTTTTTTTATCTGGGCTACAAAATTTTTCTGGACTGTCCCTTAACAAAGTTCTCCTTAGTTATTTTTCAGGAGTAATTGAGATGTGGTACAATTTGGTCACATGACTATTCCTGGCTGCAAAGGAGCCTAGGAAATTGGGTGAATTGTCATAATTACTATTTCATAGCTCATGACTTGAGGCTGGACACATTGTCTTCCCAACAGAATAGTGGTTTTATTCTCAAAGAAGTTGTGGGAGTGATTATTAGGTAGTAATTTGTATAGTCTGTTGCATTAATGGAGATAGGTTTTTATCATCTCCCTCCCTACAATTAACATATCCTTTGTTACCACTACAAAATAATGAGTTAAATAGCTAGTCTATATATAAAGTGAATAAAGACACAATTTTGGCTCTATTTTCGGGATGTATAGATTTTAGGATATAATATTAACAATGAGGAATATAAATTTTTAGTAATTTTCCACTCTTGGTAATTGGCATCTCTGTTTCATCCTTGCTCGTTTTTTGTGACATCGATGCAAGATATGCTGGAGAAGGAAAAGATTAATATTTAGCTGCAATATTGTAACATAAAAATAGAAGTTCTTAACTTCCATTCCACTCCACTCTTTGGGTAGACCCAACACTTAGGGATTTTTCTTTTATCTCTTTCTTTACCTTACGGTATGTATAGGCAGTCTGTACTTTGCATAGTAGTGTTGGACTGTAAAATGCCCATGTGAGCTGAAACCACGCAGAGTAGTCTTAATGGCAAAAATTTTCCTTATTCTATTACTTTTAAACGTTTTTGTCAAAACATTAAAAACTCTTTTACTGTTGGTTATAAATATATAGTGAAACAGAAAAAAGTAAATAAAACTAATATTTATTTAGTACACTAAAGCATTAGAAACATAAGAAAGTGTTTTATTTTTTTGTCAAATAACTTATGAAGTTTGAACAGTGCTTGTCTTCTTCTCTACATATAACATAATATGGAGTGAGCATCTTTTCTATGTCATGGTTAATTTTCATACTCCTTTCTAATTTTGGATCAGCTGTCAACATTTTATCCCTTTGCTCTTTCAGTATTGTCAAATAGCTCCTAATGTTTATTTAGCATGTAATTTTTGCCAATGTCACTTCTTCTGGGACATCTTCATCCTTTTTGTCACAACTCCATGATTTGATAAGGCCATCTTCACTAAATTCCTCTGTTTTATATCTAGAGTCTTGAATGGTGGTAGTATCAGGTATTCCCATGGTCACCTATTTTTTCTATAACTTCATTTATCTTTCATTCGAATTTTACTTCCAGCATTATCACTTTTCATTTGCTTCACTTTCATCTTTGTTTGGCTAGTTCTTTCTTTTGGTGATCAATTTTTATAAAATGTCATGTAGATTCATCACTTGTAGACAAAGAGGTAACATAGCCACATACTTTGCTGTTTGTGCAAGTGACACATCCCTGAGAGACTTTGAAAGAAATAACATGATTTGTCACTGATCATGATGTGCATCTGATGTTTATAGTTGTTCTTGAACCGAAGAGCTAGCAGTGAAGTTTGTACTTTATGCCATTACTCACAGTTAATAGACCATAGTAACTGAAATATGAACCATGTTGTTGGGGGGCGGGATTGACATTATTTAAATAAATTGTGCTAACTGAAATTTGTATATATTAGGCAAAGTGAGGACTGTGTTTCTGTCAAGGAACCCAGACTATTTGTCCTGTGGTTTTCCTTCAATCTCGGTTTTGATGATCATATATTTATGGTGCAGTTCAGCGCGTTCCTCTGTCTTCTGTAATTTCTGCAAATTGGCATCTGGATCTCCCCTGACAAAATTGCCATGGCCTCTCATCAGAATACTTATCAATAAGTTCCTGTGGTATATGTGATGAAGTGATTACCTATATTAAATTTATTTTTTGCTTTGTGTTGATATAAAAAGAAAAGGCAATTGTGTTCATACTAATCTTTATCATATTTGGAAGAGGAAACCTTTCTTTTGGAATGAAGTGGTTAATTCATTGGCCAATTGCTGAACTTGGCTTATGCCACGGGACTGACTCAGTTGCTACATGACTGAGAGTTGCTTGCTAAAAGAGGGGACCCTCACATTGGGAAAACAAACAGACTCAGTGCACACCATAATCTAGTTTTCATAAATATCAGTTTCAAACAGCCAGCCCTGGATATGACTGGAAGGGACTCTTAGGGTATTAAAAGAGGTTGGGGGTATTGTTTGATCTCAACATTTTTGATGTTTCAAGCCTTTTTTTTCTCTTCATTTTTCACAAGCATATTGTCGAAATAGTTTCCATCTCTTTTTCTTTAATAACAGATTTTACAGTTGAATGTACACAGTAATTCTTTACCTCCTCCTACCACTTTTATGAAGTAATTTAAGTTTTCAATTAATTCCATTGGTTTTTGGTAAAATAGTACTTATATAGGATAGTGAAATGAAAGTTAATCAGACCTTTTCTATTGTGTGAATATCTTTCATTCTTCAATTTCCAATAAACAAATTTAGAAAACTTTGCAATGCTTTTGGTGCTCTTATTTAATGTTGTGTGTTCAAAACCACTCTAAAGAGATGCTACAACTTTTAATTTTGTGTTCTTTAGCCACCACATAGGGACATCAAATTGGCCACATGTTTCAGAAAGGAAATGTTGGGCCTTGCTTTGTGTGCTACATATAAATATGTTCTATTCTTTTGAAGTATACTGTGGGTAACATTTTTCCCTTTTATCCACCATCTTGAAATTATTATGTAAATGCTTAACTGTATCATACTAAATCACTGTATTTTTTGGGTGAGAGGTGGGCTAAGATCAAAGAAAATAAATGCACAGAAAACAACATGCTTTCCTCAGATTGTTCCATTTGTATTTGTGTACATGTCTGTGTATTATGTGTGCAGGGAAAGAAATTATTAGTCTTCTCTAGAAATTCACTTTGCTTGGTCTGGAATTTTGTTGTATTTCTCAAGAAGATGGTTAGTACGTGGATATTTTAGTAAACGGAAGTTTGATTTCTGTTTTATATAACTTCTTTAACTTCTCTTTAATATAAAGAAATATACTTTATATAAGTTTTTTCATAAAACTGAAAATTCACCCTCTAAAGTAGTTATCTTCTGTTTGAAATTATTTCTTTGAATTGTAGCTATTAATTATATATTAAAAATTACATTTGCCTCATCTAAGACTGTCTTGATTACTGGGTGAGCCTGTAGATTGTATATGTAAATCAGTAGATAGGCTAATAATGTAATTAAATGTATTATTAGATCCCCACCACCTCATGCATTTGTGTAGGTTATGGAGTCTGATGATCAGCATTTCTTTTCAGTATAACTTGATGGGGATTCTTTAAATGTCTATGGTTTGCAGTATTTTTTATCAGTTCATCGTTATATGAATCTAGAACTTTGAACTATTGATGGCTGGACAGTTGCAGTATTTTTTTTTTTTTTCATGTTTTAGGAATAGCTTCTAAGTCTCATATTAAAAATTTCAATACCTAGTAAGTTGAATTTCTTCCCAAGTCTTCCTTAAGTTCATACCAAGCTATACCTTAAATCTACATGGAGTCTAAAAGTTATAAATAAGATAAAATTGAGCATAACAAATCTTAACTGCTGTTTTTGTAATGGAAGTAATCTATGGTTTTCTAAGATATTTTTTCTAAGTTGACATCAGATATTATCAGTCTTATAAATCCTCCCTCAGTTTTAATTGTTTAACAGCTCTATAGAGTCTCCTTTAATTTTTAGTACTTAACAGAATCAGTGGTGATAAAAGTGAACATTCCTTCATTATCATTAGAATAGTCCCAGCTGATCTTGTGTGTAATGTAGAAATCACCATATTGTAGCTTTCCTAATAGAAAATAACTCCAGTGAATGGAAGGGACTGCAGATAGAAGCCTTCCTATCTGGGAATTGGCCCAGACTGTAGTATGAAGAACACCAGATTCTACGTCAGAACTGTTAAATGTATCTTCATATGTATCATATGATACCACTATGCACTAATGATCTGAGTTGACCTATCACAGACATGGTGATGCTGACACATGTATAGCTAATAAGGCCAGCAGTATAAACCAATACATAAAAAGACAGATCTATGTGTACACACACACTCTCTCTCTCTCTCTCTCTCTCTCTCTCTCTCTCTCTCATCAATTACAAGGATATTTTAGTATCAGAAGGACCTAGTGCTTAATTAGGTTGAAGGAAAACTATCTGTAAGTTTGTAAAGGCTTGATTGAGCCACCTGTTCTCTAATCAGCTTAGAAGGATTTTGTTAAATAGTCAGATGACAGGAACTAGTTAAAATTCAAGACCTGCGGCTGGGATTACTCGAGTGGAGACAATAGGGTAGGGTGAGAAATGGTGTATGGGGACCAAGAATTCTATCTAGATCTGCCATTAACTAGCCTGGAGACTTTTGGCAAACATGGAAGCTCTTTGGACTTTAGTTTACTCAGCAGTAAAGTCAGCAGTAACGTCAGTGTGATGAACCAGATAATTACAGTGGTCCTCTTCAGCTTGGTGATTCTCACAAACATTTTCATTGACAATGTATTTGTCTAAACTCTCTGGATTCTCTCATTAGGGCAGCGGTCCCCAACTTTTTTGGCACCAGGGACCGGTTTCATGGAAGACAATTTTTCCACCAACTGGGGGTGGGGAGGATGGTTTCAGGATGACTCAAATGCATTACACTTATTGTGCAGTCAAACCTCTTTGCTAATGATAATCTGTATTTGCAGCCACTCCCCAGTGTTAGCATCACTGCCTCAGCTCCACCTCAGATCATCAGGCATTCGAGTCTCATAAGGAGTACACAACTTAGATCTCTCGCATGCCCAGTTTACAGTAAGGTTCACGCTCTCATGAGAATCTAATGCCACTGCTGATTTGACAGGAGGTGGAGCTTATGAGGTGATGTGAGTGATGGGGAGCCGCTGTAAATACAGATGAAGGTTCACTTGCTCGACTGCTGCTTACTTCTTTCTGTGTGGCCTGGTTCCTAACAGGCCAATGACTGATACCAGTCTGTGGCTCGGGGGCTGGGGACCGCAGCATTAAGGGAGTCTTTATTCTAATGGATCCTAAAGCTGGCAGACCATTAGGTTCATCTGGGGACTTTTAAAACTACAGATTCTTAGGCTCTGCTCAAAAATATACCAAAGCAAAATTTGCAGAGATGGGTCAGCTTTTGGGCCAGCATTTGAGATTATTGCTTTTTTCTTCCTAATATGTAACAATGACATGTTAGACAAGCACCCACTTAGTAACCATTGAAGAATTGGGAATTATATGATTGAATTTAATTAATAACTTTATGTCCAGTATCACTGATTTAGCTCTCCTCTGAATAGAGTAGGACTCCATTCTCGGATTGCAGCTCTTTCTCCTTGCTCCACGATTTGTCTCTCGATCATTTTCATTACTCACAGGTCAAGTCTTCACCAGGCAGCCAATCTTCTCTAATCAGGCCACTTGTTCTTTGTGCTACCCTTGCCTAGCAGAACACCTGCCACATTAGCAACCATGCAGTGAAACTTTGTTTGAAGGGATGAATCTAAATTTATATTTCCACTCTCTTTTTTTATGTCTCAACTTGTTCCGGTTGCCTATTTCCCCCTGCTCATTACATACTTTTTCACTTGTTTGACCCATCATCCCCTAAATCAGCAAGTCTAAAATCACAGCCCAACACTCTTTCCTGGATGACTGCAATAGCATTCTAAGCCATCTGCCCACAACCACTTCTGCTCCTTCCAGGCAGTTCTCCACCCAGCATTCATGGGGTCATTGAAAAGTGCACTTTGATTTTGTCACAGTTCAGCTTAAACTCTTTGATCACTTCCAGTTGCACTTAAGAGTAAAGTATAGGTTCCTTAACAGAGCCTCTAGGAGATATAGGAGCAGTTGTACCCGTCTTTCTTCCTAATCTTTTGCTCTCCCATTCTCACTCTGGGTCAGATTATTTGTCAGGATAATCCTGTGTCAAGACTTTTGTGCCTGTGATTCCAGATCCAAGGAATGTTGCCTCTCTCCCTCCTTCTTGTCTCACAGTAAGCTATTGTGCTGCTCCAGTTTTTTCTATGTCAATATTAGTGTAGTCATTTGATGTCTTTCTCTTCCAGTAGAGTACAGGTTCTGGGAGAACAGGGATTGTATTTGTCTTATTCACCAAAGTTTCTCAGCTTGGCATATAGTAAGTGCTCAATAAATATTTGTTAACTGAATAATGTGCACTGCTCGTTTTTTTCTTCTCTTTGGTAGATTTACTACCATTGAGTCCTTATCTTTTCACTCTTGCTGGCTGTACTATTGCAATGTCTTCACAACTGGCTTCTCTGCTTTTAGTCTTGCTCTATTCCTCTTTAATTCTGTGTACTATGCCAAGGTACATTTTCCTAAAAATACCTGCATTGGTTTTGTCATTCTCCTGGGAGAAATTTTAATAGAATCTTTACTGTCTATAGAATAAAACCCAAACATTTTAGCCTGACTTTAAGAACAATCTGGAAACCTGGCCCCAAGCTACTTTTCCATTATTTTCCTTCTGGAATAATATTTTTTTCCTTACCAAATATATTTCTGTATTCAGTTTTTCATGAATTTGCTGGAAGTTCTAAATTCTAACTTTTTGCTCATGTTTCTTTCCATTTGTGGAATAAATAATAATCATAATAGAATACCAGCTACTGATATTCTATTATTAATTATTTCTGCCTCCTGAAATTCTAATCTAAGTCTTCCTTTAAGGGCCAGCTCAAGTGCCACCCAGATCAGAACAGATTTCTTTATTCTACTTTGCACACATGATAGTTCCTTAATAAGTGCTTATTGAATTGAATTATCTATTTTGCACATTTTCCATTTTGAAACTGGTGTTTGTAGTTATTTTGTCATATTTGTGTAGGCTCATGGAAACATAAGTATTTTGTTATATTATCCTTATCACAGTCCCTAGAAATAGTACTTTAACTCAGTTAACATTACTAATTTAAATATCTATAATTGATGATTCTAATGTTGATTTTTGAAGGAGAAAAACATGTTATCTTCTTTAATAGTAAGTCCTATGGTCTTTCAAGATAAGTTTGAAATCTGTTATTTAAATGCTTCAAACATACATTTGTCTAAAAATTATACTTAAGTTTTAATAATAAGCTTGTATCTGAGGAAATGGTGGAAGAATAAGGATAGGTTATCTGAAATATTACTAAATAATATTATTGTGCTTCCTCAATATTGTAAAGATTTAAGATAATATATAAGTAAGTGAGGGAAATTAATGTTGGGAAATTATCTTATAAACAGCCCACAATCTTGACCGACCTTTCCAAAGAGGTGAGTCAGGAAGTGCCCACAAGGGGGAGTGCTCATCTAGAGAAACTTGACCAAGTGCCTTTCCTGTTAAGGCAGGTAAAAATATGTTTTAGAAATGCACTTCTAGACCATGTTGTTTTCTAGGAAAAAGAACGGACCCTCACCACAACAAGAATTCCTACTCATTTTCTTGCGCGTATTTATTTTAGATGTGTGATTTTCCAAGGAGGGATAGGGGTCTTACACAATGGAAATATGAATTACTTTGCAAGTGCAGACCCGTTTATGAAGCTTGTGATCTTGCCTTTTTTTTGGTGTGTTGAGAGCATTTTCATTTTGAAAGCATTGTTATCTTTTCTGTGAAGAAGTATTAAGGTTTGAAAAATACCGTTTTTGGATTATTAGCCCAAGAGACAGGCAATGAGTGCTCTATTTTCATTGCTGCATTAATTTGTGTAGCCTGAGGTTTTGAGCGACTCACCAGCAAGTCACCTTGAGAAGTGCACAGGCTTTGAATGGTGAAGTCATGGCCTCATGCAATCTTTAGTTTTTCTTATCTGTACCTTTTTTACCTTTGGCCTCAACATTATCACTAGCAAACATTTGTTGAGTGCTCTTTATGTGTAGGCTTTTAAATAGGTCTTAAGTAAATAGAACATATGGCATGTAGGACCTGCCCTTTTTGTATTTGGTCCAGGCAGTGAAAAGAAACCATACCATTTGGTATGATCTAGAAGAATGAAATCATCAAGGAGAGTAGGAATTAACTGGGTGGAGAAATCACTCCAAGTCCTGCTAAGTTTCTCATGGCAGGCTTAAATGGAGGAATTTAAGCTGGGGCTTGGGCAAAGGGTAGGCTTGATATAGAGAAAGATAAAAGTCCTAGGTTCAGAGGCCTGCTGATAGTTGTGTGGTTGCACCTCAGGGTTTCTGCAAGACAGTGGTTTCAAACTCAAATGTTTTGGGGGGCCAGGCAGGCACTCAGCCTAAATGTGTGAGACAAAGATAAAGAGGTGGACAAGTAGAAGAGAATAGGGCTGATTGGCCATATGTGTTCCATTTTAAGGTAATTCAAAAAATAAAATGTGTGACAGCAGACTACACTTTGCTGGTCAAATCAAACTCTCTGGTTTTGGCAGTGTGTAATCCCCGATGGGGAAATGTCAGTTGATAAAGTTAAACTGGCCACAGAATTTAGCGTAGTAAAATAGGCCATAGAGAAATTAAGTCCACAGCCAGAGTCCCCTCTCAACGTCTTGCTACTTTTGTTTGTACTACCCATAATTTGGACCAAGTGACAATATTTTGAAATATGCAGGGGGCCCATTCTGGTGGTCGTTTGCTTTAAACACAGGCTTTTGAGTGTTGAGAGTCTCTGGAGAGCATCACTGAAGTTAGTTTGAATGGCATTAGATTTTCTAGGATATAGTATTATCATAATTAGCTTAGCTTATATTTTATATCCCAGAATATACTTGGGTCCTTTCCCAATCTTACAATTCTTTGATTTATCTCTACTTTCGAATATAATTTTAATCTATTGAGGAACAAAGGAAGAAAGTATATGGGCATCTTTTATTTCCTTTTTGTTTTAAATGTGCTTATTTTTATTTATGTATTTATGATTTTGAATAACTATTTCTATTTTTGTGGTATATGGCCAAATAGATATGCTGTACTTGAAAAATCTCATATCAAATAAAGTAACTTATTGTATTATTAAGTCAAAGTCAAATATTGTTCTTCAGTCTAGAGAGAGTAGAATTTAAATCCAGATTAAGTGACCCATCCCAACTATCATGGTGTTTCATTGGCAGAAATAGAATCCAGATTGTTGATGTTACCTTCTTGTTTTTTTTTTTTTAATCTGTTATTCCCCACTGCTTTAAGACTTAGTTTAAAGGCCAGCGGAGCTCTGGTATTTAAAAGAAAAAGTGTAATTTTATCCAGAGAAGGTAAATGTATGCCCTAAAATGAAAGAAAGACCAGAGGTCCAGACCATTGCCAGGTGTTCCTGGAAAGAGCCAAATTGGACAACTAAATTGAAAAAGGTTACCCACACTATAAACAGATTTTTTTGCTATTTAATTGGCAAGTTTTATTTTTGTGTTTTTTAATCTACCCAGGTAATGAATTCATATCCTATTAGTGAATATGTAGCATATTGTGCTCTCATTGAAGTGCTATGATACACATGCCTTTGTGAAGTGAAACTGTCAAATAATCTCGATTCCCTTCTTCTCTCTTGACTATATTTCCATTAGGACTGACTGTAGTGAAGGATTACCAGCTCTCCAGGGAGAAGGGGGGGAAGTTAAAGCCAAAGCATAGTTTGAGTGTTAGTCATTAGAGCTTCTAAGAAATCGTGAATATTTGGAGTTAAAGAAAACTGAATTAGTCAAAAATGAGAAAAGTGTGATCCAGTGCCAAATGACCAGTAAAGAATTGTTACCAAAAGAAAACATTGAGTGTAGGAATATGTGGTCATTATTAAGCAATATAATTTCTTTATAGATAAAGTGAGAGGCTTATTGTTTGTTAGCTACAGCCTTAGAGGTTTGTTTTGAACAGTAACCAAAGAGCATACAAAACTTCTGGAAATAAGGATTTATGCTGTGTTGCCAGAA
This sequence comes from Lepilemur ruficaudatus, assembly GCA_963574885.1. Classification (NCBI taxonomy): domain Eukaryota; kingdom Metazoa; phylum Chordata; class Mammalia; order Primates; family Lepilemuridae; genus Lepilemur; species Lepilemur ruficaudatus. Next base: position 12,011 of record CAUYRT010043469.1, on the reverse strand, counting down.
ATGAGCCTGCAACTTGAGTTTGATTATTATGGGGACAGCCAAAGATTTGTTTAAGGATGTGCTTTTGAGAAAGATCGCATTTAGGAGTGATGTGCAAAAAGCGTTACATCTAAATATGAAATAATAAGAAAAAATTTAAAAACATGAAATATTCAGAAATGTGTGAGGTAACAGGAAAACTGCTTTAGATATTCTGAGTTTGGATCATGCATCCAAATTGAGCAAGATGCAGTTCCAGAGGGGATGAAGTTTGAGTTAACTGATGAGGTTCAATTAAAGAATATTACTTTTATAAATACTTGGCTATTTGTTGTTTACAGTACATGAAGGACAAGATACGCTGTCAAAGATCCTAGAACAAGCCAGCTTATATTCTTCTACTAGTGGGAAGAAACACATGTTTTAGGGGTTTAAAGGCACAACAATCTCCTATATGGTTGGGAAGCAATTCAGGAACGTTTTCTAGAGTTATTTGAAGCCACAGGACTTGAAGATGTGCAGTATTTTAATGTGTGTGTGTGATGGGGGAGGGGAAGGGGTTAGGATGGGAGTTGACAATCAGGTTGTATTCATTCAGCACATTTATTCAACAGGTGGTTTTTTTCATAGAACCAACTTTGCCTTTTTGATCTTTTTATTTAATATTTATTTCTCCTGCTGTGATTTTTCATTTTATCTGTTTTTTCCTTTCTCTTTGTGTTTATCTTGTTCTCTAACTACTTTAGTTGGGCATTTAGCTTATTACTTTTTTGTTCTTTTTTAATATCAATATTTTTGGTATAAATTTCCCTCTAAGTACTACTTTTACTGTATCCCAAGAGTTTTGAAATGTTATTAATATATTTTTATTATTTATTATTAAGTATTTTCATTTCCATTTTGAATTATTTGATCCATAAGTTATTTAGAAGTGTTTTTCTTTTTTTATTTTCAAATTCTGTTTACATTTATTGATTCCTAAGTTAATTGTATTATATTCAGAGAGTGTGTTCTGTTTGATATTGTTCCTTGAGATTTGTTGTGATTTAGTTGATGGTTTAATGTATGATAAGTTGTTGAAAATATTCATGTGTGCTTGAAAAGATGTTTCCCCTTTAATTCTTGGATACAAGGCTATATGAAGGCTATCAAGTCAAACTTTTTAATGTGCTGTTCCTATCTAATTCTAACTGACTTTTTTCTTTTTTTTGCTTGCTTGACCTAGACATTATTGAGAGAAATATGTTGAAATATTTCATTGTAGAGTATGGTTTGTTGATTTCCCTATTTTTGCTTTACATAAATTTGAGGCTTTTTACAATAAGTATATATAAATTTAGAATTGTATGTCTCCTTGGTGAATCTAAGTGTTCAGCATTTATCATGTAGAGACCCTGTATCTCCATTAATGCTTTTTGCCTTTTTTTTTTGAGACAGAGTCTCACTGTGTTGCCCAGGCTAGAGTGCCATGGCATCAGCCTAGCTCACAGCAACCTCCAGCTCCTGGGCTCAAGCAATCCTTCTGCCTCAGCCTCCCGAGTAGCTGGGACTACAGGCATGCGCCACCATGCCCGGCTAATTTTTTCTATATATATTTTAGTTGGCCAATTAATTTGTTTCTATTATTAGTAGAGACGGGGTCTCTCTCTTGCTCAGGCTGGTTTCGAACTCCTGACCTTGAGCAATCCTCCCGCCTCGGCCAATGCTTTTTGTCTTTAAACTTAATTTGCTTGATAGTAATATAAAGTAGCTACATTATTCAGATTGATATCTGCTAGATACATCTTTTTCTTCTCCCTGTCCATTTTGCATTCAACGTTCACATATCCTTATACTTTAGGTGTATCTCTTATAAATAACATATAGCCAGATTTTTAAACTGAATCTGACATTCTAATAAGACATTATTATATTTAAAGATAATATTAGTTTTTATTTATAGTCAGGTTTGCTATTTTATTTGCTTACTCATTCCTTTTTGCATGCCCTTGAGTTATATTCCCTCTTCTTGAAGTACATTTTTATTTATTCATTCATTCACCCATTCAACAAGTATTTATTGAGTGCCTAGGAGATGTCAAGTGCTTTTCTGGGTGCTTGACATATGTTAGTGAATAAAACAATCAAAAGTTCCCACCTTCATGAGGCTCATAATCTTGTCAGGGAGATAGGCAATTTAATATGCAAATTAATTGTATATTTTAGATGACGATGAGATGTTATAGAAAGAAGATAAAGTAGAGCAAAGAAAGGGAGATTAATGTGCTTGTGAGTAGATGCTAGGGAGGATGCAAAGGAGGTCAGGTTGCAGTGTTACGTAGAATGACTCTTTAGGACTTCATTAAATGGAAGTCTCTTGGTGGTAAACTCATTTTATTTATTTGTATATTTATAAATATCTTTATTTTATTTTATTTTTTGTTCCTAAGAGGAAATTTTGCTGGGTACCCGTTTCTAGGTTCATAGTTATTTTTCTTTGAAGATGTTATGCCAACCAACCAACCGTCTTCTGGTCCACTGGGTTTCCGGAAATTTGGCTGTCATTGCTGACCTCTCTTTTATATGTGGCTTCTTTCCTCCTTTCTCTCTGGCTTCCTGGAGGTCAGGATTCTTACTTTCAGTCAGTTCTGGAAAATTTGAGCCATGTTCTCTTTAAATATTCTCTCTTCTTTATTCTATCTATTCTCTTTAGTTAGATATCTATCAGACTTTCTGGCATCCATATCTCTTTCCATCTCATTCATATTTTTCGTCACCTCACTCCCCTTTTGCTTACAGTTACAATTAAATGTGTGTTAAATACATCTTATACCAATAGGAAAAAGTTGGAAAATATGTTCATGATCTGATGTTTTGAATTTTTGGTTGTATTCTTTAAGATAATGCATTAGCTATTGATTTTTTTTGTTTTTTTTTTAAAGGCAAAATTTACATACAATGAAATGCGTACATCTTAAATGTACAATTTGATTAATTTTGACATGTGTATATAACAATGTAACGCATTCACCTATCAAGATATAGAATATTTCCATTACTCAAGAAAGTTTCCCCATGCCCCTTTGTAGTTAATGCGTTCCCCCACCAAGATAACACTTTTCTGATTCTTTTTCAATGGAGTAGTTTTACCTGTTTGTATAAATGCAATCATATATTATGTACTATTTTGTGTCCAACTTGTTTAACTTAGCATATGTCTGAAAGATTATCTATATTATTGTGCACATCACTAGTTCCTTTTTATTGATGGGCAGTCCTCCACTATTGACAGTATTATGATTTTTTTTTACCCATTGCCCTGTTGATAGACATTTGAGTTGTTTCCAGGTTTTGGCTGTTGCAAATAAAGGTGCTGTAAGTATCCTTTACAAGTATTTTTGTTAGATATGTTTTGATTTCTCTTAGATAAATATCTAGGGATTTAGTTGCTGGGTCATAGCTAGGTTTATATATTTTTTTGTTTGTGTATTTGTTTTTTGAGACAGGGTCTCGCTCTGTCACCTGGGCTATAGTGCAGTGGTGTCATCATAGCTCACTATAACTCAAACTCCTGGGCTCAAACAGTCCTCTTGCCTCAGTCTCCAAAGCAGCTGGGACTACAGGTGCACACTGCCACATCCAGCTAATTTTTAAATTTTTTGTAGAGATGGGACCTCACTCTTGGTCATACTAGGTTTATATTTAATATAAAATTTTAAAATTTTGATTTACAATTATAAAATTGTGATTAATATTTATTCCAAACAAGCTAAATTAGATATAGTTATCATTAAAATTTTAAACTAATTTTTGTAGTCTTTGAAATGTGTTCTGTAAGTATTTTGATAGGATGCATGCAATGAGCTAGATAATACCATCTTAAGGAGCTTGTCAGAATTGTCATTATTCTTAAATTCCTTAATTTTTATTTCAACTCCAGTATATCCTAGGTTTGCTATCTTTAACCAGTGGTTCACTATGGGTTAAGTTAAATCATATTAATTAAAGTGCATATGAATAAAAATAGAAATGATTTAAAGCTGCATAAAACTACTTTTGTGGTAGTTTTTAATGTTCAGCTGTATAGTAGTCTAAGTCATGAGTATGTTCATCTGGTCTCTACCATCACTTACACATGTTCATTTGATATGCACACTGAGGCTCTCAAACTGTCTTGTTTGAAAGAGAAAAACTCAAAACTCATTATTTGAAAGATTATCTTAAAAACCACGATTAAAACCACTGCCTTTTCCACTTTTAATGTTGCAAACCCAGAACACTGTGTGGGAATTCTATCAGTTGGAAAACATTGTCTTTGCTATCTTTGAGGGTTTGGAATTTTTAGGTAATCTTTGTTGTGGTGTGAATTTATAATTAACCCTGTAACTCAGATATATCACATCTACTTAAAAGCATGGTTCACACTCTTAATGAATGAATGAATGAGTGATTTTAGAGACAGGATCTTGCTATGTTGCCCAGGCTGGTCTTGAACTCCTGGTCTCAAGTGATCTTTCTGCCTTGGCATCCCAAAATGCTGGGATTATAGGCATGAGCTGCCACACCTGGCCTTTGTTTTTATTTTAAGTTGAAAAGTTTCTGTTAATTTTTGTTGAGTGGTTTAGGAAATTAATAATATAAAGATTTTGATTTTGATTTTTTAAACTTATTTTATTTTATTTTTGAGACAGAGTCTTGCTCTGTCACCCTGAGTAGAAGCTCTCTGCAACCTCAAACTCCTGGGCTCAAGCAATCCTCCTGCTTCAGCCTTCTGAGTAGCTGGGAATATAGGTGCACACCATCATGCCTGGCTAATTTTTCTATTTTTAGTAGAGATGGGATTTCACTCTTACTCAGGCTGATTTCAAACTCCTGAGTCCAAGCAGTCCTCCCGCCTCGATTCTCAGAGTGCTAGAATTATAGGTGTGAGCTACTGCACAGGACAAGATTTTTTTATAGTATAAAATTTTGTTCTCTGTTTTAAATATATGTGGCATTAATTTGTATAGTACTGTGAAGACGTTTGATGCATACCTATTAAAGAAAATAAAAGATTACTTAAGAATAGACATCTTGACTGTAGTTTATAAGAAACATTGTTTATGGTATTGGGTATCAGAAGGTGATTTTCTAAACAGGGAAGAGAAATGTCATTGAGTATTCTTATGTTAAGATTTTCTCTGGTTTCACTCAATGCAGATACACGAGAATAGATAATTCTAGCTAAATCATGCTTCGTTTACACACATTTGATGTACTCTAGCCCATGGTGGCCCTACTGTTTGGGGTCTGATTTGTGGGAGATATAAAACCAGATCCAGATCTCCTGTAGCCATAGCCATCTTCTTATGTTTAGGATACTCAAAGATGTTGAAGTTTTACAGTGGCATTGTTGTATTGTCATGTAGGGCATGAGTTACCTGCTTTTCTCAAGGGGAAGCTCATGCCAGTTATAATACTGCTTTCAAACCTAAAAAAAGTATATTAGGTGGGTTTAGTATATTTCCAAAAAGTGTATTTCTGTCTTTATTATTATATTACGATAATCCCATGACATACTAATTTCAGAATGCACTTACACACTTAAGATTTATTCTTGCATTTAAACTATTTGATATTTGTGTAATGCTGTACAGATGGAAGGCCAAGTTAATGAAATGAGTGACTGGTGGATGAAGCTTCTTGGCAGATTTCAGAGTTAGAGTGCAGATTAGAGGCTTCATTTTCTGGTACCTTAACTTTGTTTTAAGAGATATATTTTGGTGTTTTCTATAATACATGCAATCTATATTTTGACTTTATATACATGTGTTCATTCTGAAAGGAACCATAGTTTATATAGTTGCCATTTAGTTATAATTTTATCAAAAAAGTAATATAAATAGCGTGTTTTAGTCAGGGACAATAGGTACATGTATATCTGTGTGTGGCAAGTATTTTTAAGTATTTATGGAGTGTAAGAGTGTAATGGTAGCTCTACATAGTAACAGTCATTGTGTGTTTTTAACCTTTCTAAGATTTCATTCCTGTACAAATGAGCTCTGTGAAATTATTATGGCCAAAATACCAATGTTTGTCTTTCACCCAATTTATCTGCACTTCATAAAAATGCTCAAATATTACTTCATCATCCTTAAATTTGCTTTGCAGTATGTGAAGGTCTATGGACTAATTCTTGAATATTTATGAAGTAATTGTGATTTTTACAGGTGTTATAGGCCCTTAGGAATATTTAGCTTAATTTGGAACAGGATTCTCTGTTTTTTGCATGATTTTTCATTTTTGAAAACCAAGTTACAGTAAATCTATCTATGTATAATCCGCTTATACTGACATCAGTTTTTGTATCTTTCTACAGTTTGGTTAGGCATAAAAGTTCTCATAGTTCACAGTATTTTGATTGAAATGCTAGGAAAATTGCTTTACAGATAATAAATATTGTGTATATGTTATATATCTTCTCTAAAATTTTTTTTATAGGATGTTTGGGTAGGATCAGCAGTTGCAGTTTATAAAAAAGGACGAATAAAATACCCTTAAGAGCGTAGATTTTAAGCATTCTCCCCACAAAAAAAGTAAAATAAAAAAATTAAGAAAAAGTATGTGAGGTAATGCATGTTAGTTAGCTTGATTTTCCCATGTACAACGTATACCTATGTAAAAATATTATATCGTATACCGTAAATATATACAATTTTTATTAAGTAAAAAATCCAAAAAAAAGGGGAATGACCTTCCTCTAAAGGTCAGAGGGTGAAATAGGATGAAAGCCATAATTTGATTGTTCACCAGAAGCAATAATTCTTATCTGGTAGGACAGATGAAGACAGTTACTTTACTTTCTACCTTACCTGGGCTAGGGAAAAAAAGTATGTAACAATTTCTAAAATTTTGTAATAAAGAAAAAGGGCAAAATTGTTGGCCTATTCTCTCAATAAAAACATAATATTTCCAAAAGTAACCTTAACAGAAAAAGAACACCTGTTCTTGACTTTTTGTTGTTATTGCTTAGGAAAGTTATTTTATATTTTCTGTTTATTTGTACGAGAGTTGTGTATTTCTTAAAAAAAACCAGTTTAAGATCAATACTTGAAAATACTTTGTAGTATATCCAGGTGGTATGATAGCAGTGATCTGCTGTCAGTTGATAGTTGAACAATATAGAAATTAAATCTTTTATATGGAATAATGTTAGTCTTAGGTGGTTTAAATTTCTCCTTCAGAAGATTTGTGCCTGTGATATAATTTGTCTCAGACTAAATGGAGCAGGCATTTGGTTGATAATGATCCTGTGGGGTGGGATGCTGTCAAACCTTGTTTCTCAAAGTAGGGTCTGTGGACCAGCGTCAGCATTATGTGGAAGGTTGTTAGATCTACAGTTTTGAACGGTTCCAAGATCACTCCATCAGGATCTGCATTTAAACAAATTCTGCTGATGATTTGTATGCACATTAAAATTTGAAAAATCCTCCTACAGAAGACATAAGACTTGACATCTGGATAAGAAACAATACTTCTGTACTTGAGATTGCAATGATATAAAGATTTAGAAATTATATATTAGAATAATGAAACGAATATTCACCTTAAAAGTACATTTCTCTTTAGAATTATCCATCTTTTCTGGAATAAAATATTTTTAATGCATTTCTGTACTTTGGTTCTTAATCTTATCTACCATAGAAGATAAACTTTGCTTTTTCTAACCTGGTTACTGCTAAGTCTTCCCTAAGATAGTGGCAGCCTCTGGGTTTGTATGAAATCAGATCTTGAGAAATGAGGGTAGAAGACTGGCTCTGACATTGGAATGACATTACATGTATAATCACTTATTGTGCTTATTTTTAAATACCAGGGATGCAGACATCCTGCATTCTAGTTAAAGAATAACTATGTCCTGAATGTCTGCTGCATGCAAAGTGATACAGAGTGGACCAGACCTTTCCTTGGGGAGTTTATGGTCAGGCTGGGAACTATCCTTGAAAGTTACGCAAATGTTACAAGCAGAATTGCGGTATTTTAGGATATGGCCATGTGGATCCACTGGCTAGACTTACCTGTGGTTAAAAGAGGAATTAGCACTCATTTCAGCTAGGTAAATATTTTCCAAGTAAGTACTATCATTGTGTATTAGTATATTTAAGGGAAGTTAGAATTTAGAGCAAGAAATGTAAATGTCTGTAAGTACCTTCTCCTAGCAGACTTAATGTAAAATTTGTTGTGGCGCACTCTACCTCTGAATCTCCAATTGGCTTTAAGGAAAATCTTTTCTTTGCGTTCTGCTTCTAATATTTGAAGACTCTCTTCAGTGTTGCTAAAGTTCTGAGATGGCCCCAGGAGCTCATCGACTTTTCTAGCAATTGACTTAGTGTGTCATTTTACTTCTTAGCCAGGTATCCTTCAGTAGCAACGAAGTCTTGCTTGCTACTGTGAGCAGTAAACCACATAGGAGGGGAAGCTGCTCTTGTTGAACCTGGGATTGTTTCTGGCTCTTTTATGCATATTCGGGCTGGGGTAGAGGTGGGGTCTGGGGTTCTGGGGTAAGACTTGAAAACCAGTGCCCTAGCCTAAGAACATTACCGTGACTGCTATTACCCTAAAGATCTACACTAACCCCGCTTTCTTTTTAATATATAAGAAAAAGACTTTTTTCCCCTAAAACATTTTTCCTGCCTCCCTTAATCATAATTTTTATCCAATAGTATAATATTTGTCTGTTGTGCACAGGTGACCCAGAAACCTTGCAAGTAGGAGACAGCTGCTTGTAGTCCCTAAATGTCACACAGTGCATTAAACATGTGGGACCTGGGACAAGACACTGAAACGCAAAAATGCCCCCAGGAACATGCGGTTTTCTGCCATACAATTGGCAAGCATTTTATTGCTATAGGAGAGAAGGGAGCTTGCTATAAAGTTTCTCACAAACAAGGGATTGTAAGAGGAAATGACAGTGTAATATACCTCAAGATTGTAAATGCCATTCTCTTCATTTATTATGCTGAATGTATTACTTACTTTTATATGTTTGTATTATATGTTTTAAATAACAACAAGGATATTTATTGGTTTACTTATACCACAGATCTTTTGCACTACAAATTCTAAATCATGAACTTAATTCTTGAGAATAAGGAGACATTGCTGTATACTGTAATTTATATTAAATTGGTTTTTTCTCCATTAAGAAGCATGATAGTTTTATTATTAGAGAAAAACAAGAAACTATTAGTAGAGAAAAACAATGAGAACCTTTTTTTCAGTGGAAAGTACATTTTAATTTAAACTGGATCTAAATGGCAACTTGATAATAGATAATTTTAGGAGATTGCTCAATGTTCCACTTAAGGATTAGTTTAGATTTTCAGTCATGATTGTACTGAAAAGTGCTATGTAGTCATATTAGAGTGTCCCCTACCATGCCTAGTGAATAATCCTGCCACTTTTGCTCTACAGGAAAATGACTCAGGCACTTTGGACACGGTGGGCGCTGTGGTTGTGGACCACGAAGGGAATGTTGCTGCTGCTGTCTCCAGTGGAGGCTTGGCCTTGAAACACCCAGGGAGAGTTGGGCAGGTAAGTAATTATGGGTTTTTAAAACTACCTTTTCAAAGTAAAACATGGAATTTTTGAGCTCACAATTTTTAAAGCAGTAGGAACATTTTTTTCTTTAGCAAAAATAAATACCATTGTTCCTTAACGTTTATGTGGTATAAATAATCAACCAAATACCTTTTGAAGATTCTTTCTTACAAAACCTATCTCATAGTAATAACTTTTCTTTCTGATCTTTACAGTCATTAATCCTAGTTTCACTCCTTTCAACAGGCTAGGCACTGGCCAAGGTATTTAGTAGACATTTAATAAAGTGTGCTGATTTCCATTTTTCTCTCTTTGTAAATGTTACTCTCTTTAGGAACAAGCTCTAAACAAGATGACATTGCTGCTTGCATTTTCATTGGGAAAATGATTGTAAGGTTACATTTTTTATTTCTTCTACTTAAAGAACAATAACATTTTGACCCTCTATATCCCTCCTCTGATTAAGCATTTCAGTGATTTTACAGAATAACCAATATTTAAGGTCATCAACACATGATGGTTGAGTGGTAACTCAAGAAATCTAGAAACAAGGAGAGTCTAACATATGTGAAATTTGCATATCCCCAGTTCATTTGCACATATTCCTCACCGCCCCCCGTCTCAAATCTTTAGATTTATACTGAGAATGAAGTTTAACAATTCATTTGATCTAGTTAGCTTTCTGAGTATAAACTAATTTGGCACATTATTTATGGGCTTAATAAATATTTGTTGAGTGAACAGATGAGTTGGACACTCTCCTGGAGTCTGTTAAAGTAGTTGCAAGCGGTGCATTTAAATTTGGTATTTGGATCGTATCTCACATATGGAGCATGGCTTGGTGGGCTTTGTGTGCTTTGTCTCTCACATTTGAGGAAGGGTTGATGTCACAGTTTGGTCATGATGGTTAGTGAATGCTTGGAGCACAGTGGTCCAATTCATGGAGGATATCTTGCAAAGCCCCAAGTGATATTCCTTGATCTACCCTTTATGTAGATAAGACACTTATGGTCCTATACTAGGGAAAAGGGGAGGGGAAGAATAATTAATTTTGTGCTACTCTGCCTATTTGACAAGGGAATTTATGGGGAATTATTAGTCAACACATGTACAATGCTTTGAACTTACTATGAAAACCTTTGTCTGGTCATGGTATTTTTCCATATTATAAAACCCTGTGTACTTGTCATGTTTGGAATAAGAAAATCAAGCTTGGCATGTCAGATTGGGATGCCCTGGTGAAGAAGAAAAGAGAAAAGCCAGCAGAGTTGCCTTCATTGTATTATAGTTCCCATGACTTTCTCAGTGTTTCCTGTTTATTTAGGTTAGCAAAATAGCAACAACAGAACCAAAGATAGTTCTGAACTACGTTAGCAGGATACTACATCTAACAATCTTTTTTTAAGTTTTATTTATTATTTATTTATTTATTTTTAGAAACCTGGTCTCACTCTGTTGCCCAGGCTGGAGTGCAGTGGCACCATCACAATTCACTGCAACCTTGAACTCCTGAGCTAAAGCGATCCTCCTGCCTCAGCCTCCCTAGTACCTAGGACTATAGGCACATGCCACCATGCCCAGCTGATTTTTTAAAATTTTTTGTAGAGATAGGGTTTCAATATGTTGCCCAGGCTGGTCTCAAACTCCTGCCCTTGAGCAGTCCTCCTGCCTCGGCCTCCCAAATTGCTGAGATTACAGGCATGAGCCATTGCACCCAGCCACATCTAACAGTCTTGAAGCCATTCTGCCACTGCACATAAGACTATCCTGGAACAATACTTCTGTAAAATTTGTGTATTGATTTGCCCCACTTGGCTAGTTTATGAATACTTATTTTGAGAGAGCTGAACAATCAGGAAAGGGCGTGAAGGAAAGAATTGGTGCTCAAAGGAAAATGCTTGGATAGAGAAGATGTAATAAGCCTGGAACTATGAAAGCATCAGATAGGAGTTAAAGAACATTTCTTTTTGACACACAAGACTGAATGAAACAAAATACAAAAGAAAGTTGTATAAAATGATAATTATTTTTTTAAAAATGTGCTGAAACTAGATATTTTCAAATGTATTTTAAATGAACAAATCAACTTATTTAAAAATTTTAGCATATTACATTCCTTTAGATATGTGTAGCAGTGTAGATGATGAAGTGAAATTTGAACTGGAACTTGTTTGCTTCTTTAGCTTACTATAGTAATTAGAATTTACAACTTGGATGTGAGAAAGGAGTTACTATATAATATTTTATTCCCCCAACCTTCACCCCACCTACATCCAAATCAGGAGTTGAGTTTAGTGGTTAAAAGTGTGGACTTTGGATTCAGGTAAAACTTATTTTTTTTTTTCTTTATTGAAGTATACTTTACATATCATGCCTTTACTCCATTTTAAGTGTACAATTAAATGATTTTCAGTGAATTTACCGAGGTGTACAGTTAATCACATAAATCAGTTTTAGAGGAATTCCTTTCCCCT
>CAUYRT010043462.1:0-38581 GCA_963574885.1 Lepilemur ruficaudatus | reverse complement strand
AAAAAAAAAAACAAATTTTTCATTAAATTAGAAAGGATCACTTTGTTTTAGGTTTTATTCTATTTTCATAATAAAACACTGTGGCCCCAAGGAAAACATTTTTTTTTTCTAGTGGGGCAATGTGTTAAAAATTGTTTGTTATCACATCATAACCTAGCTTATGCTGACTAACATACTTCACTGATTTGTCTCCTAATCTTCAGGACAGCCTTGCTTCAATCCTCTATACAACCTCAGAAGTGAGCTTCTAAAATGAGTATTTTTCATTTATAAGTCAATCTGTTTAAAATGACCTAAACTGAGTATTTTATCATGTCACAAACACTTCACCCCCAGGTCCTATAAAACTCTTCAGTGGCCCCTCATGTCACCTAAACTATATGCCCCCAAATCTCCTTCATGGTCTATAGAGGGCTGTGCCACAAGCTTTGGCCACAGCACACCTTCCGCCTCATCTCCCCAAAACCCTTAACACATTCCTGGCATTCTCCCCAAGCCTCACTGTCTGCACATCCTCACGTGAGCCTGTTCACTCACTTCTGGGCCCCCAATGGAGATGCGACCTCTATGTAATATTCTCCCCATCCTCCCTCTTGTCTGTAGGCAAACTATTAGTCCTCACACGGGACTGCAGGGCTCATCTCAGATACACTTTATTTTATAATTTCATTTTATTTTTTGTGGTCAGAACACTTGACATGACACTGACCCTCTTAAATTTTTAATTGTACAGTATAGTATCAGTGACCATAGGTAAAAAGTTGGATAGAAAATCTCTAGAGCTTATTCATCTTGCTTGACTAAAACATCAGGCCTGTTGATTTGTAACTCCTTATTCCCCCCTCAACAAGGATATCTTAGATATTTCACATAAGTGGAATCCTGCAGCATTTGCCATTTTGTGACTGGCTTATTTCACTTTGATGTCCCCTAGGTTCATCCATGTGGTTGCATATTACAGAATTTCTTCCTTTTTAAAAGCTGAATAATATTCCATTGTATGTATATACCACATTTAGGTTGTTTCCACATCTTGGCTATTGTGAATAGTGCTGCAATGAACACAGGAGTGTTAATATCTCTTTAAGATCCTCATTTAAATTCTTGTGGATAATACTCAGAAGTGGGATTGTCAGATCATATGGTTGTTCTGTTTGTAATAGAAACCTCCATACTATTTTCCATAGCAGTGCACCACTTTGCATTTCTACCAACTGTGTACAAGTGTTTCCATTTCTCCTCATCCTCACCAGCACTTGTTTTCTTCTTTTTTCTTTTTTCCCAGTCCCGTATCACTGTATCTTTTGTTGTTTTGATTAAAAAACTGCATCTTACAAAATAATGTAACAGATTGCTTCCTTTTCAACTCAACTTATTGAATATAGGGAATGTGCTTCTTGTATATGCAACAGAATAACTTCATAAACATTTAGATATTGAGTTGATTTCTTTTTAATGATAGCATAATTATATAGAAGAAAAGGACCTGAAGGAAAAGAGGAATTAAGTTAAAATCTAATTTTATTTATCTAACTATCATTTGCTACCGATATGCAGGCAAAGCCTAAGCAATTACCATTCGCTGTATCTAAAATTAATATATTTGTAACTTTCATAATATTTTTGGCTTGGTAACATGGAATATTATATGCTTTATTTTAACTTGAATGTTTTCCGTTTTCTTAATCATTATGATTATCTTTATTAAAGAAATAACTTGGTTTAATAAATTTATTTCTTCAAATTTTTATCCACTACAAAGTATTTTATGCTTTTTAATGAATATGTACAGAAAATATAACTTCTGAAAATTACAAGAATTAATTTTTTGCCTTATTTCTGACATTTCTGACCAACCAATTATGAAGATTATAACAATCAATTCTTCCTCTGCTTTAATTTTCTGACCAGGCACTCCTAGAGAATTCTTATCTAGGGATCCTTAAAGTCACTTGCTTTCAGCTACAACATGTCTTTATGATTTGGAAAATAGTTTAAAAACTCAAAGAGCTATGATTTTTAAAATTCCTTATGTTGTTAGGCACCAAAGCAAATGCACGTAAAACAAAACTTCCAAAATCTAAAGAAAGAGGAAAAACGCAATTTAGAAATTAAAATTACTGGATATCCATTAATCAGTCAGGGAATCAGCTGACACAGTATTAGGCATAGTTAATATTAAATCATATCAGAATGTGTGGAAAATTCTAAATTTAATAGATTTTCTCCTCTGTGGGGATAAGGCAGGGCAGGAACTCAATGGTAGAGTTGCCGTTATTTATTATTTCTGCAATATGGTATTTGTCTACCTATTTATTTTTGTAGATACACATTCTTTCATTAAGCAGCAATTTATTGATCGTCTGTATTGTGCAAAACATTGTAGTAGATCTCAGTGTTAATAACACCTAACCTAGTTCCACCTTGAAATTCATAGGAATCAATAAAACATTACTATATAAACATCTAAATTCTCAAACACTTTGACTAAGATCATGCAAAAGAAATGTCAAGGAAACAGCCAGCGACGCCCAGTGATTCCATTTGCCGGCTCTCTATGGAATTCCTTGCCCTCCACATCTCATCCATTGAACTGTAATTTACAAACCTTCTCATTAGCTTGGACCATTCTGGCAAGGATTTGATTTGGCAACTTAACATACAGCTTTTTCCTGCCCTTGAAAATGTAATGTAGCACTCTGAAGCCATAACATAACCAACTTTGGAGACCCAGATGAAATATGCGAGTTCAAATATAAACAAGTTTTTGAAGGAGAAGGAAGGGAAGGGCAGCAGGTATTAGGAGGAGCATATCCCCAGATTTCCTCCCTTGTTCTGAATATCAGGTACATGAAAGAGCCTTGGGCAGGGTGGGTGCCAGCTGGCCAGCAGCAGTTCAATGTAGAGTCAGAGGGCTGCTGGGATCCGCATCCTCTGGAATCCCACAGCTCATTATACAGTCCCCTCACGTGGCCTTCCTTATGCTCTGTTTTCCTCATTTCAGGGCAGAGGAAACCAATGCTAAACATGTTTTCTGCATATCACATTAACTTTATTTCCTCCTGATATACACTTTTCTCTCCCCAAGGAAAATGGAATGTGATTGAGTTCTCTGATCTGTTTCCCTTAAACCCTCTGTTCTCTGTCGGGGTAACCCAGGAAGGGTCATGATAGGTGTATGTAATACTGTTTCATGTTATTCTGTACCTTGTCACCTTTATTTCCCTTTTGAGTCATGCTTTGTTGGTTCCACTTCAAATTATGAAATAGATTGTTCCCCAGAGTGCATGACATCATGCATTTTTAATAAATGTGACATGGAAATTAAATGCTTTTAAATCCTTCTGGAACAGTAGTAAGATGGATCCATTACCACACTGATTCCGTTTCTAGTAAAACATTTAATTTAAAAATTTGTAGCAACATGTCAGTAAATGGCAGGCTTCCAGCGAGTGCTTGTGGAAACCACACATTTTTAGGAAAAAATGTGTGGACAGTAATATAAGGTGCCCTTGTCAACCTGATCATCCTTTGGTATAAACTAAATATCTTTTCCTTTTCCATAGCATCTAGCTCAGGATCTAGGGTATAGTGGGTGCCTAAAATATGATGACTGAAAGAATGATTGACTAAATGATTGAACACATTAACTTGAATATACACTACGGATGGTAGAAATGATAAAAGATTTTCCCTTTTCATCTTCTCAAGGTAAACACTGTAACAGGATAAAAGATTTTTTCTTTTAGAAAGCATGACTACACAGTTAAATAGTTGCCATCTCTCTGGTCTTTCTGGATAAAATGTCCTTTGGCCACCTCTTTGATCTAATTCCTTATTGCTCCAGCCCCCACCCAAAATCATTTCCAGGCCGCTCACCTCTTTGCTGTTCCCTGTAAACATGCCAAAGGCCTTTGTTCTTCTTGTTCTCCTGTCCAGGATGCCCTTCCCTCCAACATCCCCCTGCCATGCTTCTTGCTTTCGCTGAGGTCTCTGCTCAAGGGCAGCCTCAAAGATGTCATCCCTAACTACCCCAATTAAAAAGCACACTTTTACCATCCCTTTCTCTCCAATACTTATTGCCCTGTGGCATCATATATATTTATTTGTTAATTTTTTTCTCTCTTCCCCACTAGGAAATTAATTCCAAGGGAACAAGGACTTGTCTATTTTGTTTACTATGCATCCTGTGTCCATAACAGTGCTTGTCAGTAAACATTTAGAGAATAAATTAACAAATTTAGGGTATGTTGGCTAGCAAGATGTTTAATGGGTAGCACCTATTGTGGAAAGAAAACTAGTTTGGAATGAGGATTCAGTTCTGCCACTTTCTAATTGAGGCCTTGGACAAATTATTTGACTGCATTGAGTCTCGGCTTTTCTGTCAATAAAAAAGGCTTAACAAACCCTGTGTTGAGAACAATAAAGGAATACAGTTTCAGGAAGAATCAAGATATAAACAGACACGTTTTCCAGAACATGAAGCCATTTCTAGTTGAGGTTGAGGATGGTAGGTTAATTGTAGAATGAATTTCTAAAACTCTGTACCTTATCTATAGTTTGGAATCTAGTTTTTAGTTTCCATCAAAACAATTAGTTATTATAGCAAATTAATTCAAATTAACAATAAAACTTTTCAAACTACAAAGATACTTAGAAAACCTCAAAAGGTCTTTGATTTCACTTAGAAGCAAGAAGTACAAGGCAAAGTTTTTCCCAGTCCATGTGATTCTGGAGGGGCTTCCAATCAAGGACTCCCCTTTTCCACGGAGGAATGGGCATATGATCCTGGCTGGGCAGTTAGCATCCTTTAATCTGGGACTGATTTAAGCACTGGCAAAAAGCAGGTCTCTTTCTTCTGGAATGACTATGCATGTTGGTTGTTGTATTTTTCACCACATGGAAAGGACATGTTTAGGTAGGAATGATGCCAACACAGAAAAAGTCGGATTGAGAAACGAAGAAAGATAAAGTCCTAATGACATACAAATATGTCTGAAGTCAACTCTACCTTTTATACCTAGACTTTTTAAGTAATATAAGCCAACAAATTATCTTTTCTTTAAGTAAGGTAGTTTGAGTTGTAAGTGGCCTAAGAAGTATAGGAGGATATGAGGAAACAGCAGGAAACAAGAAGAAAGGACTTGATCCAAAGCACAGAAGAAAAAGGGTGAAAAAATGTTGAACTAATCCCTGAATTTCATAAAAGAAAAGTCATTTTACCACCTCCCCACCCCAAGTCCTATTTTTATCATGTTCTTGCTTCCAGCTCCAGGCCAGAAGAAGCTCACTAGTTAGTAGCTTAGAGCTGAAGAAATCCCAGATTTCCCTGTCCAGTGATGACCGATGCACTGACAGAGGTTCCAACACCATTGCTAATCAGCAAGAAGGGAGTCATGTTCCAGGTCATGCAGGTTGGACTCTGAATACATTTTTATACAGAATCATAAATACTGGGTTCTGAAATACTGTTAGTGCAAGTCAATTGAGTTCAACAAGTAAACAGGTTGTTTATAAGCAAACATATGAAACATACTATTTTTCTAAGTTGGGGACTGGCAACTATTTCAGCCACTATAAACATTTATGTGAGTGTGTGTGTGTGTCTGTACATGTGCCTGTGATGCATATGATTGATCATTCATTCTCAGTTAGAAGAAAAGAACAGTTTTCAAAGTGTGGTACACAGAACACTGGTGGTCTCTAGAGGGTCCATAAAATCAAATATACTTTCATAATAATTCTTAGACGTTATTTGCCTTTTTCACTCTCATTCTTTTACAGGGGATCAGCAGAGTTTTTCAGAGGCCTAATGAAGTGCAATAGCACAACAAACTGAATGAAGAAATAGACACAAGAATCTTGCTATCTCCTATTAAACTACACATTAAAGAGATATGTCACAAAAAAGTCAAATGATGTCACTTTTTGGAAAATATAGTTATTCTTCATAAAATACATGCTGTAGGTATTTACATGAAATGATTTTTTGTTGTTTTTAAATGAGCAGTATATACATATTTTAAATTTTCTCACTTTTAATTTCTGAAATCTTGATGGATATAACCCAATTAAATAAAAGATCACTGAGGTCTTCAATAATTTTTAAGAGTAAAAGGGCTCCTGAGACTAACAATCTTGAAAACTGCTATAACAGATAGATTAACCAACTGAAAATACACTTAGGTAAAATTTGTAATAACTGGATATTGCATAAATCTGCTATTAAATCTAAAGTCTATAGTTTTCAAAAGTCTGAAAATTGTGGTAATCTTCAGAAAGAAATTCTTATCACAATTTATTAAAATGGATATTTTACATGATATTACAGTGATTTCAAAGTGTCCTTAAAAGAAAATTTGATTTGCTATAGAATGTTGTCTTTAGCATACCTGTACTCATGAAAAAAAATAGTACTATTATTACCATTTTCCAGATGAGGAAGTTAGGCCTTTTTAGCAATATGCTCTAAAGCAGATAATGGCAATCTTTTTGTGTAAAGTACCAGACAATAAATATTTTTGGCTTTGCAGGCCATGTGATCATTGCGTCAACTACTCAACTCTGTCATTGTAGTATGTTTGTAGCCATAGACAAAATATAAACAAGTAAGTGTGTGTTCAAAAAAACTTGATATATGAACACCAAAATTTGAACTTTACATAATTCTCATATGTCATGAAATATTATTCTTCTTTTATTTTTTATCATTTAAATATATAAAAACTGTTCTTAGCTTGTGGGCAGTACAAAAATAGGCGGCAGCAGGTTGAATTTGGTCTACAGGCTGAAGTTTGCTAGCAACTCTCGTTCTCGAACATGTTCTATAGAACTTTAATCATCTGAGAACCTCTGTGACAAAAAGTTCCATGACTAGATAAGTTTGGAAGCTGTTGCAGTGGACATTCAAACTGTACACTGTAATTTAAAGCCTCTGAAATATCCTTCAAAAAATTTCTTTTGTTTCACTCTGTTAAGCCAATGGATCACAGAATTTTTTTTTATTTTTTAAAATAATACCTGTTTATAACTGTCAAACTACTCTACTGTTCCATAGAACTTATGTTGAGAATTACTGTTTAAAAAAAAACCAAACTCAAATGTCTATAGATACCATATGTAATATTAGGTCATTAAATATGAAATGTCCAATTTCAAATCAAAAGTTCAGTTTCTTATATCTTAAATGAGAAGTAGTATAACTAATCAAAGTATGCATCCAAACCGTCAACATAGTTTTGCCATCTTAACAGTAGCTTGTTTATGCCAGCAGCAAAGAAGCCTGGGGAACACATGGCAATGAAATTGTGAAAGTTTTCCACAGCTTGTTAAGAATTGAATATTTTTCTTTGCGAGAAGTGGTCCAAAGTCTGGAAGACGTAGTAGTCAGTTTGCACAAGGTCTGGTGAATACGGTGGATAACAGAGAGTTTCCAAGTTCAGCCTCTGTAGTTTGAGCAACATTGTTTGTGCAACATGTGGTCATTTGTCTAGCAAGAGGATTGGCCTGTCTCTATTGACCAATCTTGGCTGTTCCTTTGCAAGAATCCTCATCATTTTGTCCAATTGGTTGCAGTAGACATCTACTGTAACTGATTGACCAGGTTTAATAACGTGTAGTAGATAATGCCAGTGCTGGACCAACAGCAGACACCATTTGGTTTTTTTTGGTTTTTTTTTTTTTTGATGAATATTCTGTTTTGAACTGTGTTTTGGCACTTTGTCTTTATCCAACCATTATGCCAAATGCTTGTGATTATCAAAATAATCCATTTTTCATCACATGTACCAATATGGTGTACAAATGGTTTGCCTTTATGTTGTGACAGCAAAGAAAGGCAAGCTTCAAGATGATTTATCTTCTGATCCTCATGTAATTCATGTGGTACTCATCTATCCAGCTTCTTTACATTGCCCATTTGTTTCAAACAGTCCAATATTGTTGGAATAGTAACAGCAAACCTTGCCACTAATTCACCTGTAGGTTGAGATGGATTCACTTCCACTATAGTTTTCAGCTCATGATCATCCTCCCTGGTCTCAGGTTGCCCATGTGACTCATTTTCAAGATGAGAATCACCAGAAGAGAACTTCTCAAACCATCCTCCCCAAACATTTTGTTGCTATTTTGAGCTATCAGCACAGCATTGGTTCCATCATAGAACTCATATTAGAAAATACCACAAATTTTTTATTTATTCATGGTTTCACAAAAATTGCTCTAAAAAAACCTTTGAAAAATAATCACTATAGTCTTGTAGTATAGCTTCAAGTCTGATAAATTGATGCCTCCCAATGTGTTCTTTTGCTTAAGGTTGCTTTGGCTATACAGGGTCTTCTCTGGTTCCATACAAAGCACAGAATTATTTTTTCTAGATCTGCAAAAATGATGTTGGTATATTAATAGACATTGCATTAAATCTGTAGATCACTTTGGGTAGTATAGACATTTTAACAATGTTGATTCTGCCAATCTATGAGCCTGGTATGCTTTTCCATCTGTTTACAACCTCTGCTATTTCCTTCCTCAGTGTTTCATAATTCTCCCTATAGAAGTCTTTCACCTCCTTAGTTAAATATATTCCTAGGTATTTTATTTTCTTTGTAGCTATTGTGAAAGGTATTGAGTCTTTGATTTGGTTCTCAGCTTGACTGTTGTTGGCATATATGAATGCTACCGATTTGGGTATATTGATTTTGTAACCTGAGACTTTGCTGAATTTATTTATCAGTTCCAGTAGTCTCTTGGCAGAATCTTTGGGGTTTTCTAGATATAAGATCATACAGTCGGCAAAGAGCAATAGTTTAACCTCCTCTGCCCCCACTTGGATGCCCTTGATTTCCTTCTCTTGTCTGATTGCTCTGGCTAGGACTTCCAACAATGTAGAATAGTGATAGTGGGCAACTTTGTCTGGTTCCAGCTCTAAATGGGAATGCTTTCAATTTTTCCCAATTGAGTATGATGTTGACTGTGGAGTTTGTGGTATACGGTTTTTAACATTTTGAAGTAAGTCCCATCTATGCCTATTTTGTTAAGCATTCTTATCATAAAAGGTGCTGACTTTTGTTAGATGCTTTTTCTGAATCTATTGAGAGGATCATATGGTCTTTGTTTTTACCTCTATTTATGTGGTGAATTACATTTATAGATTTGCTTATGTTGAGGCTATCGTAACCAAAACAGCATGGTACTGGCACAAGAACAGAGACATAGATCAATGAATCAGAACAGAGAACCTAGATATAAAACCATCCTCATATTGCCATCTGATCTTTGAAAAAGCAGACAAAAACATACACTGGGGAAAAGAATCTCCTCTATTCAATAAAAACAGTGCTGGGAAAATTGGATAGCCACATGTAGAAGACTGAAACAGGATCCACACCTCTCACCACTCAGAAAACTCAACTCACAATGGGTAACGGACTTAAACGTAACCCATGAAATTATAAGAATTCTAAAAGAAAATGTTGGAGAAACTCTTACAGACATTGGCCTAGGCAAAGAATTTATTAAGAAGACCCCAAAAATAATCATGGCAACAACAAAAATAAATAAATGGGACCTGATCAAATTAAAAACCTTATGCAAAGCCAAAGAAACAATCATTAGAACAAATAGCCTACAGAATGGTAGAAAATATTTGCATGCTATACATCTAATAAAGGGCTGATAACTAGAATCTATAAAGAACTCAAGGAAATCAGCAACAAAAAATCAAACAACCTCATTAAAAAGTGGCAAAGGACATGAACAGAAACTTTTCAAAAGAAGATAGACTAATGGTCAAGAAATTTACGAAAAAATAATCAGTGTCTCTAATCAACAGGGAAATGCACAGCAAAACCACAATGAGATATCATTTAACTCCAGTGAGAATGGCTTTTATCAAAAAGTCCCAAAACAACAAATGCTGGCAAGGATGTGGAGAAATAGGAGCACTCATACACTCTTGAGGGGACTGCAAACTAGTACAACCTCTATGGAAAGTAGTATGGAGATACCTCAAAGAACTAAAAGTAGACCCACCATTTGATCCAGCAATCTCACTACTATGTATTTCCCAAAGGGAAAAAAAGATACATGCACTTAAATGTTTATAGCAGCACAATTCACAACTGCAAAGATGTGGAAACAACCCAAGTGCCCATCAATACATGAGTGGATTAATAAAATGTGGTATACGTATAACATGGAGTACTACTCAGCCATAAAAAAATTGGTGAACTAAAACCTCTTGTATTAATCTGGATGGAACTGGAGACCATTCTTCTAGGCGAAGTATCACAAGAATGGAAAAACAAACACCATATGGACTCACCATTAAATTGGAAATAACTGATCAACACTTAACGTGCACAAACGGAGATAACATTCATCAGATATCAAGCAGGTGGGGGTGGGGAGGAGATGGGTATATTCACACTTAACGAGTACAATGCACAGTACCTGGGTGAGGAGCACACTTACAGCTTGGACTCAAATGGTACAAAAGTAATTTATGTAACCAAAATGTTTGTACCCCTGTACTATTCTGAAATAATAAATAAATAAATAATTTTAAAAAAGAATTAATGCACATTCATTGGAACATTGTGGAAATTACAAAAAAAAAAAAGATATATCAAAGAAAACTTTTTGCCCCTTAAAACCTTTTCTCTTTGGAAGGATAAGGACATTGTCCAAATGGTTCTCATACTTGTATAATCAACCTAGTTAATGATACAGAACAGATACAGGACAAATAAAAGGAGAATTTTTTAAAAAAGAAAGAAAGAAAGATAAATAATCATAAGCCAAACCATGCGTTTGAAAGAATTAGGGTGTACCTTCACAATAAAAATAAAACAAGAAGTGTCTAAGTAAAATCTCAGAGATATGACCTATCTAAATCAGGACTTAAGGGAATCAGACATTTCATACTTAACACATTAACTGCCATGTGAGTTTTGAGCCCAGGGCCTCTGGAAGCATATGTAAGTCACACATCCATTCACTTTGAGAGTCATGAGAACTATTTTTCAAGTTGCATATAACTCATGCACAGAAAACAATAAAAAATACAAAATTTTCATTAAATTAGAAAGGACTATTTTGTTTTTAAAGTTTTTATTCTATTTGTGTAATAAAACATTGTGGCACCAAGGAAAAAACTTTTTTGCTAATGTGGCAGTCAGTGTGTTAATAACTTAATACTTACATATAATTTTGTCTATGTAAGAAAATAGGTATTAATCTGCTCACACCTGCCCAGCAACATTGCCTTTTAATCATGCGCAGGACCCATAAAACAACTAACAACACATATCTTCAGTCTACACGTGGCCCTCAGATACCAGTTTACAGCTATTGATATATGATATATTATAGGAAATGGCATCAATGTTTCAAGATACACAAAGGGAGATACACAAAGGGAGATATTTGGACAGGCTACTTCTCTTGGCATGAATGATCCCATAGCGCATGCAGTGTTCCTCAGGGAATAATCAGAGAAAGACACAGTAAAGATATAACCAGAGAAAATACAGTAATTTTGCTTTTACTTTTGCCATAACATAGCTAATTCTGTGTGATTTTCATGATGATGTTTCCCAACTTTAGTATAAAAGAATTCCCTGGGATTTTTTTGTAAATGCAGGTTCTGATTCAGTGGATCTGGAGTGGAATCTGAGAATTTGCCTTTCTAACAAGCTGCAGGTGATGCTGGTGATCTGTTGGTTTAGAGTTCAGAAAGGAACTTATTGGATTTCACAAATTCAGTGAAATTAAATGACCTGCAGAATAGAATCTGCATGTTCACAAGATCCCCAGGTGACTCATCTGCACATTCAAGTCTAAGAAGCACTGCTTTAGAGCCAATTTCCAAAAACAAATGTTCCAAATGCACTGGAAAGTCAGTCCAGCTGTACTAAATAATTCTCTACAATAGCAAAATATAGCTGAGTGTCTTTGAAAGAAAAAGGAAAAAAGAGAATTCCCTTCTAAGACTTTGTATGTGAGCACTGCTTTACCCTGAAGAGCCTCGAAATGACTTATGAGGTAGCTGTGGCCAAACATCTACCAATGAATCCATGTTCATATCCAGAAACCAAAAGAAAACGCAGAGCAAGAGTTCAGAGGTCAGTTATAAAAAGCAACAACAACAAAAACTTCTGATATCAGGGATTTCTGCTATCTGGCAAAAAGAACTACATAGTATAGACACAAAATATCATTTTAAGAATGCTAAGATTCAGTGGAAATATTCTCATTAATAAAAAGTGGTAGGACCACAGTACTGGGTAATTAGTGAAGCCAATGTAATTGTTAATATGATTGGGATATAGCCTGCCATTGATTTTCTATTGGTAACATGTGCCCTTTATTCCATTCCTCTGTTCTTGCCTTATTTTGGGTTAATGATGTAGTTTTTAATATCCAGTTTAATCTTGTGCATTGATTTTTTAGATATACTTTTTTCTTTATGGATTGTTCAGTCTAGAAATAATATGTTTTTAAGTTATCACAGTCTACCTTCAAATAGTATTATATTACTTCACGGACAATGTAAGAACTTTATATCTGTATAATTCCATTTATTCCCTCTCCTGGATTTTGTGCTCTTGTTTTCTTTTATTTCACTTCTACATATGCTATAGCTCAATACATTGTTATTAATTTTGCCTTAAAAAGTCAACACATTTTTAAAGAAATTTTAACTTATAGGTATATATATTAAAAATAAAGATACTAAAATAGTGTCTAATTTTTACTCTTTCTGGTACTCTTCATTACTTTCTATAGATCTGGGGTTCCATCTGGTATTTTTCTTTAGCCTGAAAAACTTCTTTCAACATTTATTGAAGTGCAGATCTATCAAAGACTAATGTTCTCAGATTTTGTTTACTGGAAATATTTTTATTTTGCCTTCATTTTTTAGCGATATTTTTGTTGGACATAGAATTCTAGATTGACTTTTTTCCTTTTAGAACTGTAAAGGTATAATTTCACTGTTTTCTGGCCTGCAAAGCTAGCTATCATTCATATCATTGTTCCCTTATGTAATGTTTCTTTTTCCTCTAAGATTTGTTCTTTATTGTTGGTATTTTAGCAATTTGATGTGTCTAGATGTGGTTGCCTTTGTATTTGTCCTGATTGATGTTTGAATGAGTAGTAGGTAAAATTTTTCTAAGAAATGTATCACACAATCCAAATATATTAAACACAAGGTAATGTGGAAGATTTTCTGGTCCAGACACTCTACTCTACAAATACAGTTTTATTTTACTAGTGGGTAAAAATCTCCCATGCTCAATAGCCCTTGCAAGAATTCTAGGCTATTACTGTCTTAAATCATGGTAGTTGGTAACTTCTGGAAAACAAATTGCCATTTTGGAAAACATAAGAACAAACTTTAAAAATGTGTTGATTTTTTATATTACCAACAGGAAAATTTGAGGTCAAACAAGTAATTTAAAGTAAATACAGTTGACCCTTGAACAACATGGGTTTGAAATGAATGGGTTTACTTATACGCAGCTTTTTTGTACCTCTGCCACCCCTAAGTCAGCAAGACCAATCCCTTCTTTTCCTTCCTCCTCAGCCTATTCAATGTGAAGACAATGAAAATGAGGATCTTTATGTTGATTCACTTCCATTTGATGAATAGTAAATATGTTTTCTCTTTCTTATGATTTTCTTAATAACATTTTCTTTTCTCTGGCTTACTTTATTGTAAGAATACAGCACATAATACATATAACATGCAAAATATATATTAATGGACTGTTTATGTTATCAATAAAGTTTCTGGTCAACAGTAGGTTATTAGTATTTAAATTTGGGGGGAGTCAAAAGTTACACTCAGGCTGGGTACGGTGGCTCACACCTGTAATCCCAGCACTCTGGGAGGCCGAGGCGGGAAGATCGTTCAAGGTCAGGAGTTCAAAACCAGCCTGAGCAAGAGCGAGACCCCGTCTCTACTAAAAATAGAAAGAAATTAATTGGCCAACTAAAATATACAGAAAAATTAGCTGGGCATGGTGGCGCATGCCTGTAGTCCCAGCTACTCGGGAGGCTGAGGCAGAAGGATTGCTTGAGCCCAGGAGTTTGAGGTTGTTGCAAGCTAGGCTGATGCCATGGCACTCTAGCCCGGGGAACAGAGTGAGACTGTGTCTCAAAAAAAAAAAAAAAAAAGCTACACTGAAATTTTCAACTCTGCAGGGAGTTGGTACCTTTATTCTCCATGTTGTTCAAGGGTCAACTATAATTTGTATATCTGATATTCTTGTTGGGATTTTGTTTGTTTTGGTTGTTACATGTTCATTCCTTGGTGCTAGAGAGAACAAAGAGATACATTTCCCACGACCACTCTAGTAGGCATTCTAGTCAAAGTGTACAACTGGTGTGCAGTCATGCTCTGGCAGTCAACAAGAAGCTGGCCATTGGCTGTGGTCAGACGCAGAAGTCTGGATCCATGGTGTGTGGAAAGAAAGGAGAGATTAACTGAGGACAGAAAGGACCTTAAAATCCATGCCCTTTTCTACCTCTGATTTTTTATTCCTCTCTGATAAATATCTGTTTTGTTTTTCTAAAATATAGTAAGGGGAAAAAATACCTTATGGACCACATGAAGAATTTAATTTTTAATCTTCATACTTTGAATAATTATTGATCAAAGCTTAATAACTTTTCTTTTGAGATCATTAGTCAGTCTGAAGAATCTCAAGCTGAAATAACAATATTCCTTAATTTTACCAGAACTGCTAATTAATAATGATAATAATAAAGAAGTCTTGATATGGATCCAGTCTGAAAAGACTGAAGCCAAAGTGAACATCCTGTGAACTCTGGATGAACAGTTCGTTTACATCTGGACGTTCTGATTGAATTTGAATTGTGTGTTTTTGTGTCCCAGGAGAAAAGAACTATGTTCATGTCTATGTTGGTTTGTATCCAAACAAAAAAGAAAATAAATATTAACTTCGTCATATAAATTTATTAAAATTATATATTTAGGTATTTTTATTTATAGGAAATACTCATTTCAAAATCTCTTTTTCTAAATAGTAGTAAGAAAAATAAAAACTATAAAGTGATCTTTGTATTTTCTTTGTATTAATGCATTTTAAAATTATGCTCTCCAATATTTAATGAGCACTGAAATACTCAACAGCTGCAGTACTAATCTTGAATCAATATTTTTATTTGTTCTTATTTTATTTGCTCTTACAAATAAATGGGAAGATTGTTCATGCCATAAACTCAAGCCAGATAATTTTATAATTTACAATTTCATGTTGTCTGTTACTTCATTGTGTATCAAAATGGTACTTAATCACATGACATGGTAGGGTCGGCATCATTTTAAAAAAGGTGTTTAAAATGTTAAGCAATTTGTTCACAGTAAAAAGATCGATGGATAATAAAACTAAAATAGAAATTAGAGTTTCTTTTACATAATTATTATGATAGTTTTATTTATAAAGTTCAGAGGAATAGCACAAAATAAGCACAATAGTGAATTTAATCATTCATTCATTTACTCATTTAACCAGCCAATTGTTTTTACCATGTGTTAATGCTGGAGAGAAGGTGATAAACACAACAAAGGCATTCCCTGCCTGCCATGAGCAGAGTTGCTTCAAGGATGGATAATCACCAACAAATTATGCAATTAATTGTATAATTAGAAGTGCAGTAAGTGAAATTAGGCAGAAGTACATAGTACTAAGGAATTTCTAGCTTCTCTGGTAGAATTTGTTTATTCATCAAATTGTACAAAGAAGCTGTTGCTTTCCAGTTTATGGTACAAAATGTCTTCAGCATCACATGGCATGTCATCAATATTGTCAACATATTATGCTGGTTGAGAGTAGAAGTTTTTCCATTTCTTGTATAGAATCTTTCCTTTCAAGATTTTCATACTATCTTAAAATTATCTTCAGTGAACTGATCTTTGTTTAATAAAATTAATCATTTTTGTAGCATCACTCATATTTTTTCATTTTTTTTTAAGATTGCAAGAGTTAAAGTTTAATTCACACAGATTAGCTTTTTTTCCAAGGAAAACATTATGTGACAATTCACACTTGAACACCTGGTATAACACAAACTTCCACTCTATCTGGCACAGACATATTCAACATGCTATATTAAGTATAATTTCCATTTTATTTTTTTCCAATGGATAGTTTTTCTTCAGTCCTCAAGGACTCAACTCCTTACATAGGCTTTGGTGGAGGTCTTGGGGCGGTACCCGCAGGTCTAAATCGTGGTGGGAGTGTTCGGTCCTTGCGGGCTTCCCGAGAACGATACCTGACTACCTTGCTGTGAATGGCACAACTCACACAGTAATGTAGCTTCACGTACAGCTTGGGAAGCACATAGGCATCAAAGACACTCGCTTCAGAAATGTCCCTGACAGCTGCGGCCTCCACTATGTTTCGAATGACGAACTTCTTTATGGCCTTGTCTTTAGGCACGCATCGGGCGCAGTTTGGCACTACCGTTGTTCCTTCTTTTCTTTGTCATCTTGGAAGCGAGGACGCGAAAGAGGATCCGGCGACCCGTCGGGTCTCCTTAGATAGCACGAGACCCCTGCGCTCACACTAGAAGAATCCTTAGGAGACAGTTGTCAAGGACTACAACCCGATAAACTAAATTTTCGTTATTATTCAGCATTCATGCTGAGATCTATGGTGGAAAGGTGTTCCTAGAGTTGATTTATCCATAGAACAAAATGCCTGTGGGACTATTTCATATTTTTTCATTTTTTATTTAAGCGTTTTTTTTTTTTTTGAGACAGAGTCTCACTCTGTTGCCCGGGCTAGAGTGAGTGCCGTGGCGTCAGCCTAGCTCACAGCAACCTCAAACTCCTGGGCTCAGGCAATCCTTCTGCCTCAGCCTCCCGAGTAGCTGGGACTACAGGCATGCGCCACCATGCCCGGCTAATTTTTTCTATGTATGTTTTTAGTTGGCCAATTAATTTCTTTCTATTTATAGTAGAGACGGGGTCTCACTCTTGCTCAGGATGGTTTCGAACTCCTGACCTTGAGCAATCCGCTCCTCGGCCTCCCAGAGTGCTAGGATTACAGGCATGAGCCACAGCGCCCAGCCTTAAGCGTTTTTAATACCGGTGGCTCTCTGGAAAGAAATCAGTGTGTTTGCTGTGATGTCAGTAAAGGTGAATTTTCTTGGGGCACCATCAACACAGATGGCACTGCAGCCCTTGCAAAATAGACTTTCCATTTTCAGAATGAAGATACACATTAAATGTATCTTGTTCTTTAAATTCTACAAATGCTTCGGCATGATGGTTATTGGTGGAAGGGAAGCACTTACACTTTCTTCTACATCCAGTGGCTTAACAGAGGGAGAGTTCTCAACAGGGTGTTTAAGCTGAAAGGGGGCACTTTCAAGAAATTAGTAGGTCAGGTTTTGCTAAATGCTTTGAAGGTGAAGAATGGCTATAGAAAGCAGCTTACTAAGCGGACCTTTCCATCACATTATCCAGTTGAACAAGTCTTTGTAAGTCCTCAGAAAATTTTTTTTTTTTACTTTGAGTGACAAGATTCTTGAATTTAAACAAACGGAATCTTTAGGAAAAACAAGTCACAGAAGGAAATTTCGAAATGTTTCAACTGCTGCTTAGGCTTGAAAGCGAGGGAGGATATCAGCATGTTGAAAACCATCCAGAGAACTGCACAACAGCACTGAGAGTATTTCTCCTTCAATTCAAGTGCATGACTCAGGGAGGGATGCTTTCTCTAGATTTTTCTCCACAGCATGAGAATTTGACGTTCAGAGAAGAGAAGCAACTTTGAGCTGAAATCTGCTTATTCACTGCACATGACAATTAGAGCGCTGCCCTTAGATGGGTTCTGGATTTTTGTGAAGCAGAGTATCCTGTCACTTACATGGAAGCAGTGAATGTTTTGCTGTGGTTTTCAACTTCTTTGATTTATAAGCAAGGTTGTTCTTATTTAATAAAAAAACAAAAACAAGGACAGAAATTGTCTGATTATAGTTGAAAATGAAGTACTTGTATGATTATCTCATACATTTGACCTAGAATTGAATATTTTTACAGCAAAAAACAAGCACAGGTTTCACATTAAATGTGCAAATTTCTTTCTTTCCTTTCAGTTCAAATAATAATTTTATCCATATTTAAGCCTATACAAGATCAAGAAACTAACATATCTGCATAACAATTTTGTAATTGCTAGGTCTATATTTGCACCTAATCATGTCCCTCAGTAAGAAAATATTTTGTTAAAGTCTTTCCAATAAAAGATTTTGACTTTTATATATGTCCTAAACTATATTTTTATTTATATTGCTTTGGCTTACTATTTTAGGAGGTTTACTATTCAGCATTCATAATTAATCATTGTGTCATAAATAATATTGATTATAATTAATTTTTTTTTTGAGACAGAGTCTCGCTCTGTCATCCTGCCTAGAGTGCTGTGCCATTAGCCTAGCTCACAGCAACCTCAAACTCCTGGGCTCAAGCAATCCTCCTGCCTCAGTCTTTCAAGTAGCTGGGACTATAAGCATGTACCTGCGTGTGGCTAATTTTTCTATTTTTAGTAGAGATGGGTCTCACTCTTGCTCAGGCTGGTCTCAAACTCCTGAGCTCAAGCGATCCTCCTGCCTTGACCTCCCAGAGTGCTAGGATTATAGGAGTGAGCCACCGCACCCAGCCTGATTAAAATCAATTTATAAACTTAAATTAATCTATCAAGTCTACCTTTCAAAAATTAAATCTCAATTGCAGTATATTGAGCTCCATAGAGATAGCATTAAGCAAGTGAAAGCCAGACAGGCACTGGGTGACACTGTTTCTCACTGAGGAAAAATAACTAAACACAGGCAAAGATCTTAAGAAGCCAAGAGGCAAACTGTCATCATATGCATTCTTTGTGCAAAATTGCCAGGAGAAGCACAAGAAATGCCCAGATGCTAAGTTAACTTCTCAGAGTTTTCTAAAAAGTGCTCAGAGAGGTGGAAGATCATGTCTGTTAATGAGAAAGGAAAACTTAAAGACACGACAAAGGTTAACAAGGTCCATTATGAAAGAGAAACAAAAACCTAGAACCCTTCTAAAGGGGAAACAAAAGAGAAGTTCAAGGGTCCCAATGTACCCAAGAGGCCTCCTTCGGCCTGTTTCTGTTCTGAGTATCGCCCAAAAATCAAAGAAGAACATCCCAGCCTAACCATTGGTGATGTTGCGAAAAACTGGGAGAGATGTGGAATGACACTGCTGCAGGTGACAAGCAGCCTTATGAAAAGAAGGCTGCAGAGCTGAAAGAAAAATACCCAAAGTACATTGCTGTATACCAAGCTAAAGGAAAGCCTGGCACAGCAAAGATGGAAGTCATCATGGCTGAAAAAAGCAAGAAAAGGTAGGAAGATAAGAAAGATGAAGAGGATGAGGAAGAGAAGGAAGATGAAGATGAAGACAATGATGACGAATACATTGGTTCTAGTGCAGTTTTTTTTTTTTTCAGGTCTATAAAGCATTTAACTCCTACCCCCACCCCCAGTACAAAACTCACTTCTTTTAAAGAAAAAAATTGACATGCAAGCCTGTGTCAGATTTGTTTTTAAAGTGTGCAGCATCTTTTTTTGTGTAGTTAACACACTACCAAATGTGTCTTTAGATAGCCCTGTCAGTGGCCAATAACCTTGCCTGGTACAGTATGAGGGCTGTCAATTGGCATGGAAATTTAAAGCAAGTTCATGTTGGTGCATGGCACAAATTAGTTATATATGGAGATGGTAGTTTTTCTGTCTTCAGTTGTCCCTGATACAGTTTATATAAAATAATTGTTCTGTTAACTGAACACCACTCTATAATTGCAAAATCAAAAAATTGCAGTCATTTTGTTGACATTTCAAATGCTTCTAAGTAAATATAATTTTTTTATTTAAAAAAAGCAAATCTCATTTTGGTTTAAGCCAGTTATTTACCAGAAATTTATCATCTTAACCTTAAGAGTTTAAAAAAATTTTGAAAATCAAATAAATAGTTTTTAAAAGGTAAGTTAAGCTTAATTGCCTATCTTTTTTTTTAAGAAAGTTTAACTAAAAAGTCATCTTTAGTTGCGAATAGGGATACACCCTGGACCACGTACCAGACCTCATTAGCATCTTTTATATAATAGTAAACATTTGTAATAAGAATTATAGGTCTACTTGCATAAGGTTAAAGAAAATCCGGGAGGAATTTTTTTTTTTTGAAAAAGGAAAAACTAAAGTTTCCTTTACTCATACTGCCAACTTACATTCAAGCTGAAATCCTTAGTGGGATGGGGAGCCACACCAAATAAGTAGGCCAATAATAAGTTAGCCAAAATAAATAGATTCATAAAAAACTACATTCTTGCCTCAAAAGAGTATTAATGTTATTTTTAGTTTATTACATGTACAACTTACTTATCATACTAACATACTGGGAACTGTAGAAATAATTTTTATGCAAGGATTCTCTGAGGCATGAAACTATTGAGAAAGGTTGGTCTAGGGAGAAGAAGAAAGAGAGAGAACCTAATGGTCAGCTTTGTTGTGCTTTGATAAGAGAGCAAATGATAGGAAATCTTATCAATGTTCGTTAGAGTTAGCTTCAGGGAGAAGATTGATGACTTTGGTTTAGCCCTTTCAGAGGAAGGTTAATTAGTGAATGAGAGCTAAGGAAATGGAGCCATTGAGTGAAAAAGACAAAGTGTTTCCTTTCTGTGCTAACTCCCGGGAGGACTGGCCCATGGCAAGGAGGATCACCTCCTCTACTGCAATGGGAGAAGGAGGAAACAGTGGGTACAGAGGCAGGTAAGCTTGTATTGAGGAAGATGCTTTGGGTTTAGCTGATTAAGATCTCATCTTTTTAGCCTTTAATTCTCTTAATTATATTACAATGCCTCAAATGTAAACTAAAACAAAACTTTCAGGTTTAAAATAACAGCATTTTACAATATTCCACCCCCCTTCCTTTTCCCTTCTTACCCCACCCACTACCTTATCTGTGCTCCCTTTCCCCTCATGGGACCAAAAAAAGTGAGCTGTTTCAAGGTTGTTAAGTTGGGTCAACAATTTAAAGCCTTTTGTGGACTTCTATAGTAGTGAACTTATTTGCCAGGAATCATAACCATAATTGGGCTTTGAATAAGGACAGACACCATATTCCACTACTCTTACCAGGCATTAAATCAAAAAGAGAAGAAAAAAAAAAGCTCTGAATTCAATACATAACATGTCACCTTCCTACATCATGTCAGTATACATTGTGAATGCTTTGAAATTTAGAAAGTTTCTGGTAAGGAAAATTATTTGTGCTTTTAAAAGAGAGTAGATAGGAATACGGGAAGTTAAAGATTAATTATTTCTTCTAGGCATGAACAAAACTGGGCTACTGTTCAACTTCTCACTTTAATTTTGATGCTAAATTAGCTTTTAAAAATCACAACAAAGTGGACAAATAAGTAATTATGATACAGCATAGGGTTTAAGAAATCATTTATTACTCTGGATGCTTAATATAGAAAACAAGTTCCTCTAAATAAGACTGTGAATCAGGGAAATAGCTTCATTATACAGAAATATTTTGACCTACATAATTTTAGATTTCCATGAGCACAAAATTTCTAGTTAAGTATAAATAAACTATTAAGGGCATTTATTTGTTTATATTTCTAAAACCTTATGTTAGATTGAAAGCTCTTCAAAGGAGAACTTGTTTTTGAATAGGTTGAACCACATCAAATTTCTGACTCTTTGAGCTATTAATAAAAAGGATAGAGTGTCAAAAGTGGCATAAGGTTCAATTTAATATCACAAGCATGTAGCACATGATAGGCACTTGATAAGTTCTTCTTAAACCAATAAATGAACTGAGCCTGAGAACTCAGGCATGTATTCTGCTCTATCTGGAAAATGCAATATAGAAAAGGACATCAGTTCTAACCCAACTTCAAATATTCAACAAAACAGTGCGACTTATAATCATCAAATGAGTTCTTAACAGTTTCTGGTAGCATCCACGAAAATCAACCATGGAGAGTCTAGAATAATCACTTGGTTGGTATTCTAGAAATGCCAGCCTTGTAGAGGTCAATGAAACATTAGCCAAAGGAGAAAAAAATCCGTGCTTAAGGATTTACTTTCAATTACTGAAAGTAACTTTGTTTTTTTTCTCAATTTTATTTTCAAATATTAGGAAAATAAAACACCAGAAAAAGTCTATGAACTCTAAAATAAATAAAATTTACATTTTTCTAAGGAAATGTTGAATTTTAATTTGAATGTTATTTATAACAACACCTTCTGGCAATTTTTAAGTTGGGTATATTTAATTGGAGTTGCAATTTTCAAATAATTTTTTGAATTTAGACTTTAGGACTCACTCCTAATCTAAATTGTAGATTGCTATCCCTTCTGTAAATACATATGGCCCACTGACTATCACATCACCCTATTTTATTTTTTATAGCACCCATCATTATTTAAAATAAAGATTTCCTGAAAAAATGATGAATCTATTCATTTTACAATTATTTATTGAGTTCCTATCATGTAAAAACAATTATCTTTGTTTCTTAATCATAAAACTATTTTAGCATATGATAGTTCCAATTCAAGATGCAGAAAATCTTGTCCTTTTGATCTCAATGTTGAAAATATAAACTGCATTATGTGATAAAAGCCAATTATACCAGTCATATGTTTTGATAAAGCCATCATAAATTACTAATTTTTAATAGAAGAATTGTAAAAGCCATATGAGCCCATTTTTGCAAGCAACTTAATAATAAACACAGCCATTGTGCTGAGATGCCTCAATAACTCTTCTAATTAGTCACTTTTCAATCTTTGCTACCATAAAATATTCCTGATGTGCTAAACATCATACATGCCACATCTCATTGAATTCTCACAAAAATCCTCTGTGGTAGCTATTAATATTGACCCCAGTTAACATATGAGGAAACTGAAGCTCAGAATCATTAAGTAACTTTCCCAGGGTGGCATGACTAGTAGGAGATAGAACTATAATTCATATTCACACCTTATCTAAATCCCTTGCCTTTAATCTCTATATTATATGGCCTCTCACTTGGGAATAAAAACTCCTTCCTCTTTGAAAAGCTTAATGTTTTCCCACCCTCACAAGAGGCCACCAGCACTAGGAGAGGTGGCTGGCCATCTGAGGGAGGCCACAGAAATCACAGTCCTCTTCCCTTTGTCCTAGGAGAGACATACATTTAAAACATTGAAATAATTTTTTTCCCTGTATGCTCACTCTACTTTTCAAAATATGGAGTTTTATATCATGGTTAAGAACCTCAAAAATATACCCAAGTTCATGGCCCCCATTCACAAATCATTCTCTCTTTGCCTCAGAGCTATGATCTACAACAGCTCCCTTTAACTAGAGTGACTACACCCTTCTCTCCATCAAAAACATAACTGTATGTGTTTTCTCCTCAGCTCTTCTCGATAGTCCCCTTTTCCATGAAGTTATTCTTAAATATCCTTAACCAGGGCAAAAAATGTTTGCTTATTACTACTGAGGGCACCCTATGCTCCTGAGGCTGCTAAGCTGGGTGTATCTTTGTTTCTCTCCCCTGCGTGTCAGTATTTATCCTGTCTACCTTATTAAATTGGGGCCCTGAAAGTAAGGATTCTACAGTAAATGTGTTCTCAGTAGTTATTCACTGAGTCCAGACTATAATTTGACAAGTGATTATGTCATTCTGCTGAGAAGCAAAATTCTGTTCACAAGGTCACCAAATCCCTTCCCGCTTTAGGTGTTTGCTTTTACTGGCTGCCCCACAGTCCTGCGCCACCTCCAAAACCAGGAAGCACATGGTGTTTCCTATCCCTCTTGCTACCTTGCAGGAAATGCTTGGCTTTGAGTAAGCAGAGGTGCATTGGCTGGAAATGCTAGCAGAGGAGACAGAGGAGGAGCTGACACCAAATCCAGACAGTGGAATGACTTTTGCCTGGCCAGGTGTTTGACTTTCTACATTTCCCCCTGCTGTTCCTCCCCTAAGTCCTGTCTACACATAAATAGCAACCCTGTGCACACCAATATAAATTTTACTACTCCAGTTAGATGTGAAGAATAAATATTAAGCAACATTAAATATTTTGACGTAATTATTTTCTTCTAGAAATTCTTCAATTCTAAATTGTTACTATCCACCTAAAATAATGAATTATAACTATCAAACAGTAAGAACATTTCCAACAGTAAGAACAGTAAAAACATAATTCCAACTCACTTTAATTCTATATCCACCAACAGAAATCAAACTGTTCACAGAAAGAAAACCAATTAATTTTGAACCATAGAGGAAAGAGTGAGATAGAATCACAAATACTTATTATGTGTTTATTACCATGTTGGTTCAGATTCTTCAAGAAGCAGGCACCAAGGCAGAATTAGACATGAAAGAAATATACTCATGGAAATGCTTGTGAAGGAGGCTAAAGGACAAAGGAGTTGGCGAGAACCTCCAGACCATGTTGTCATTTTTTATTCTTCTTTTCTTGGAACCAAGTGACACTGAATTTTGACAACTGTAATATTTTATATCTGATTAATTAAAAATAGCTAGTTTGTTTGCAATAAAAAAACATCTGACATTAGCACATAAATTTATTTTTACTGTAAATTCAAAACTAACATTTTGAACTAAGAAAATTATAGGATGGAAGCAACTTTGAATGTCTGGGACCTTCAAGGTCATCAAATCCAGCCTTCCATCCAGAGGTAGCCATTCAGCTTTCCTGAATGTTACTTTTGTGAGGAAAATGGTTCCATCACAAAGCAATCTGGTTGATGACTAGAAAACTGTAATCATTAGAAAGTTCTTGTTATTTATTTTTATGTAGCCTTGAGGAAAATCTACCTATAACCTTCCCCCTAGAGATATAAGGATAGATACTGGAAGAAAGTTACTGGGAGCCACCTTCTCTGGCCTGGGCTAAGAAACCCTAGCTCATCTTAGCATTTTTCCTGTAATATTATTTCTGGGATAATAATCACCTCAGTCATCCTCCTGCAGATATACCAATAAAATTTTAATATCCTTCAAAATATATGGCAGCCATAACTTGATTGTCTAGCCAAATAATATGACTATGCTAAATACAATGGGATAATCTAGTCTAGCTGTATCTATTTGAATGAATTAGATTGTTGGCATCATGTGACACAGAATTGCTTCATGTTGAATTGGTATTTAACAGAAACCTCAAGCCATAGAACTATAAATTTAAATCTAGAAAGAACCTCAAAGATGATCTTATTCCAATATCCACTCTCTTGGTTTAAGAAATTAAGATTCTAGAAGATTTTATCAAAACTCACAGTTAATTTGTGGCAGAGTGAAGTTTAAATTTTAAAATTCCTAATACAATGTTTCATTTTATATTTAAAAATTTGTTTCCCTGCAAAGTCTAATTGAGCTAGTTCTCCCTACCCATTCTCCACGAAAGTAATTTCTTAAGCTAAATGCAAAATTTTACATTTATACTATTGTACATATGATTTAGTCTTTGTGGACTCTGTGAATCTCTAGTCATAGGAGCCCTTTTTAAGATTAGGTGAAGAAAATTAGAGGGTGGGCTAGTGAAATAAATACCCTGAATCACTGTATTAAAAATGTTTTCTCATCCCAAATGCTGTTTAGTCCCATTCACCTTTCAAAGACAGCCCATGTATTCTGCTCTGTCTGGGCCATTTCTTTTGCCTTGCTTAATCTCTTGATCTTGATAGAATAACACCTGGATCTATTAGATAACCATTCTCACCAACTTTTTCAACACTGACCATCCTTGTCTTCATCCAAAGCAACTGTACCACCTTATAAAGGGCTTTGCTTCTTTTGACCTCTCAGTCTTTAAAGTATGATCTCACTACTCATCCCCCTCACGTGGGACCTCAGCCTGTCTTCTGACCAAGCAGCCTATCCTAGCAATGATGGTCATGTCATTTTACTTATCCATTCTACCTCCCCAGAGGGCTGAGCCTCAACCCTCAAGTAAAATCTCAGATTTTGGCAACATCAGTTCATAGGTTTATCTCCATCTATTCATGTCCATCTACATTTCCTAAACTATTTGTAGCATGTCTACTGTATGGAAAGCATATATGAGCTTTCACCTTATTCATTCTGTAGCTTGTTTTGGCTATTTAAACCCATTGCTAAAACCTACCAATTTCTTCCCTATTTTGTATAGTTAAACCTATTGTTAAAGCCTGCTAATGTCTTCCAGTTAATATTCAAATGCACATTAAATAAAACCAATGTTCTTAAGACAAATACAGCATGTATACATCTTAAATGTATAAATTATAACTTTTTGCATTTAACTAACAAGTACTAATTTATTGATTTGCTAAGTGTTTAATAGTACCCTTGTTATATAGTTACTTGTTCTGAGATACTCACTGCAACCACACTCTAATAACACAGCCTACATAGCCTGTACAGTAAGCTGTTACTATATAGGCCTCAGTCATCAACTCAGTAATTTCATTTTAGCATCTTTGTGTTTTTGTTGTTGTTGTTGCTATTATTGTTATTGTTGTAGCATCTGTTCCTCTTTATATTCCCGGCCCCTACCAAAAATAATATGGAGATTAAATGATTAAATGTGTCAACTATGGTCAGAAAGAAAAAAAGGAAACCAGATAGCACTCCCTTCTCCACAGCTGCTCTT
Source organism: Lepilemur ruficaudatus (assembly GCA_963574885.1). Classification (NCBI taxonomy): domain Eukaryota; kingdom Metazoa; phylum Chordata; class Mammalia; order Primates; family Lepilemuridae; genus Lepilemur; species Lepilemur ruficaudatus. The sequence continues at coordinate 11,866 of CAUYRT010043462.1, read as the reverse complement.
CCCTACCTATCTATGGAGGATTAGGAGAGGACAAAATTTTAAAGGAAGAATAAGTCATTTAAAGATGGCCATTACTTCCTGGTAGCCACAGTGAACCATGGCAACTTAAAATTTTATGAACTTTACTTTTTTTTCTCTTAATTATTCACTTATCCATAATATATCCAAAAGCAAACAAGCAAAAATATTTTGGGAGCCCCTACTATGGGCTCAGCATTTGATCTAGTTAATTCAAGGGAACAGCAGGGTGCTAGAACCTTTGAATGCTCAGAAATTTAGCTAAATTCACATGACAACATATCAGAGGTCTGTACTTGGTTTCAGAAAAAGGAGTTCCCATGAATACTTTGAATTTTTGGACCATGATGTAGTAATCCCAGCTCAACTCACTCTGTATTTGATTGCCAATGACTGATATAGTCTGATATACCTACTGTGGATTCCTTACCTCGAGGTAGCTGATCCTCTAGATAGAAGCTTTGCTACCCCCACACGAGGGCTCCCCAGGAACCATGAAAACGTGTCCAAACAGTCTGAGGGAAGTCAATCAAGCATACCAAACACAGAAATTACAGAGGCATTTACTACTAGACTACTTCTGAAATCATGAGTCTAATTAAGTATTTATTCCTTGCAACAACTCAAGGCAGTCTAGTACAGGGTAAAGAACTAATATACTTATATTCAAATTCTGGCTCTGCCACTTACAAGTTGTATAATTATGTACAAATTTCTTAAAATTTCTCTGTCTCAGTTTCTCTTTCTATAAAACAAGATGGTAACAGTACCTATCAAGAGAATTAGTCAACCAAATTAATACATGAAGAAAACTCAAATGGTTCATGGTAAGTGTTATAGGTGTTAGGTACTGTTATCATTTAACCTCAACCTTCTAATCATAAAAAGGATAACATCAACATACTCCCTTATGTTTAAACTCCATAGCATGCGAATCCTGAGTGGTAATACTCATGGTCATAGTTTGTTTTCTGCCACTGTAACAAAATATATGAGACTGGGTAATTTACAAAGAAAATAAATTTATTGGGATCATGATTCTAGAGGCTGGAATGTCCAAGATTGAGAGGGGCCACATCTTGTGAGGGCTTCGTGCTGTATCATCCCATGGCAGAAGGTGGGAGGGCAAGAGAGCATTAGAGAGGGAGGTGAAGGAGACCAGACTCATTCTTTTACCAGGAACCCACTCCTGTGATAATAATCCACTCTGTGATTCTTGTGATAATGGCATTAATCCATTCATGAGAGTAGAGCCCTTACAACCTAATCTCCTCTTAAAGGTCCCACCTCTCAACACTGTTGCATTGAGGATTAAGTTTCCAACACATGAACTTTGGGAGACACATTCAAACTATAGCACTGAAATACTGCCCACTCGTCTTCAGTTTATAATTCTTTGATATATCTGACCCCAGACCATACTCACTGTGACAAACCAAAGGATTTTCTCCTAATGGTAAATCTCTGCCATCAGGCCAGTGAAGGTATGAAATGACTGAAGTGGCCATTGCATGACCATAATGTTTATTATTATGTATTAATATAAACAAGTAGGTATATAGATGTCTCTTTTTTCAGGGTTCAAGTCTCTAACTCCAGTGCTAAATGAAGAACTACGACAAACATACAGGCATGGCAGAATAGTGAAGAGCAAATTAGAGAGGGGAAAACATGGTTTGAATTAGCCTATGAGGTGTTTCTATATTTTCCCTCACTTGAGCTCCCTTAAATACACATTTACATACTCATAATAGCAATTAAGAGAAAACATTTTAAACATGTTGGATTAAGCTAAAAATCTAAAAACATACAAACAACAATTCCAATGACTACCTTGAACCCATGAGTATTGTTTCATCCTTCAGGATCCCAAGTGGCACATAAATTTAAAGCAGAGAGCTCACAAGAATCACAATAGAAAGGAAACAGCTGGTTAGCAGCTGCACAGTGATGCCATAGGCCAGTTTTCAAGAAAATGAAAAATAACACATTTGATCAGAGCCTATAAGCTACATGCTTATCCCTGGTTACTTCATGGCTAAACAAGAAGTTTCACTCATGTTTTATTCCCTTCACATTTGGGCCAAATCTTGCGGCACTAGATTAAAGGCAAAGAAGAGACATGAATTTCAGTCACATTAACTGCTTTTTAAATCCAAATTCAAAGCTATTATTTATTCAAAGTAAATATGCATAGCATATCATAAGAGAGAACACTTTGTTCAAGGAGACCCAAAGAAAGCACGTTAATTATAACTGTATTCACATAGCACCTAACTTAGGAGGAGTTCAAAGCAAACGCACATGGGAGAAAGGTCAAACCCACCAGCCAAACAGGAAAGCCATGGAGCTTCTTTTCCATTCCAAGTCATCCATATAAGGTGGAGTTTCCTTTTATCTCTAAGTTTAGACATCATCAGAAAAGTCAAACCACAAGAGAATGATGAAAATCGTGCTAAAATGTGGTTGATGTTTATGTCTTCTGTGCCAACACAACCCTTTGGTGGAAAGTCTGAATCAACTTCTCTGAGAACTTACTTTATTATGTTACATAATTAGAAGCTTTTATTGCTAAAAGAAAAAAAAATATAGCACTCTTGATAAAGCAGAGCATATATAACTGTATAACCAGCATACAAAGTTATAGCATTGTGGGAGTTTTTTAAAAAATGAAGCTTTGGTTCTGCAGTGGGAGAGGTCTGTTGTATTCATAGCCTTGATACAGGCAGAGATGAGAAAGAAAATTGGAAAGGACTTTCAAGGAAGATGGAATGACAGCAAGGCAAGACAATGAAGTAAGAAAAGTGGGGCATATAAAGAGAGTGGTGAGTGGCCCCATATTGTCTAACGATGGGTTAGGATTAGAAAACTTAAGACAGGGAGTATAGTATAGGGCTTGAAAGTGAGGGTGTGAATCCCAGCTCTATGACTCAGTAATCTTGTGACCTGGAATAAGTTATATAAACTCCTCAAGTCTCTGTTTTCCTGTCCAGTTAATAATAGTATTTAGTTCACATGGTTTCTGTGAAGATTAAATGAGATAATCACAAAAGCAGAAAGTGTGTTATATTCATCTTCGTATGTCCGAAAGCAAGCACATGCTCAATAAATGTTAACCTCTATAATGATTAAGAATTTTTAGGTGAGACTAGTATGCTAGATCCAGAGCAACAAGACCTTATCCATCAGATTAAGGGATCTAGATTGTATATAATGGCAAATGGAGAGACAAAGGTAAAGATTGTGATCAAAACATTGCTTAAATTAACCTAGAAAATAAATTATAAGGAGACTAGAGTTAAGATTACCATTGAGGAAACTAAAGAGAGCCCAAACCAGATGGGTGACTGTGTATGTGGGAAAATGAGAAAGATAGAAGAGATATCTTGAAGGATTCCTAGGAGCAAACCATAAGAAAGTCATAGGATATTTTTTTTACATCTTCATAAAAAACAAACGAAAAGGCTGAATTCAGGAATGACTGAAACTCAACATGAGACTGACCACTGGGATAATAAAACAAACTCTAGGACTTGAATATCTTTAAGATATAAATTCCAGATAAATTAGACATTTATTGGCAGGAAGCTAGAACCTTTATCTTAAGGAAAAAAGAGTCAGGAAAACAGAATATTTCTATGAGTTAGACCTAAATCCAAGCCTTAAGGGAAACATTTATTTAATAAAATAGTTCAAAGTGCTGACTGTGTAGCCAAACCACCAGAGTTCAATTGCAGCCCCACCACTTTCTAGCTGTGTAGCAAGTTACATAACCACTCCACGCCTTGGTTTGCTCATCTGTAAAATGCTTGTCCCTACTGGCATCTAATTAATACCAGTACCTATTTCAAAAGGTTTTTTTCTGAGGATTAATGATTTAATATACCTTAAACACTTAGAACTATGCCTCGTACATAATTAACCATTGATAAACATTAGCTATGTTAATTCCTGGGCTATTCCTATTTGATCTGGGCTGAGATTTACTGGTGGCAGGTGGATTAATCCCAAATGCTATGCCACTTTGCCAGTAACTTGCAACAGTTGACCCATGTACCATGATGTACCACTATCACAAAGAAGATTGATCAATTTTCCACTTCCCCTCACCCCCCACATACCAAAGGTACAAAGTTTGACAATTCTGCTTGCAATGTGAAATATTACTCCTCTTTGCATGCATTATGCATAGCCACATCATAAAGTAGAATGGCTTAGGGACCAAATGTTATGGCTTCAGATCACCAGTAACAGACATTAAGACAAATCCCAGTATTGGTTCAACAATCCTCAAATATTTTCAATACTTCTATGATTTTAAAAAGTGACATTTTCAAAAAAATGAGTTACAAAATCCATATTCAAAGTGAATCCTGTATAGAGATTTAAAAGAAAATTAATTTGTGTTACCTTCTTGGATAATAATCTTCTTTTTTAAAATTATCTTCTCAGATAATTTAAAAATAATAAATACTGCTTACATAGTAGATAATTACTATATAACTACTATGTAAAATATAAAACATAGATAATGAGTTCATAAAAAATAAAATTATTATACTGTTTATCACCACATAGTTGCTATGGAAAAATGTAAAAGGTATATTAATTCAAGTGTCTTATCATTCTAACACCTAACTTTCAGTTGCTCATGTTTGATCATTTCAAGCCTTTGGCAATTAATTACTATTTAATGATGGACCAATCATTTCAAACTAATTCACTAGGTTGAAACTGTTCCTTGGATCAATTCTGCATCTGCTACAATTTTAACTGCCCTGAATTATTAATTTAGTGTCATCACGGACATGTTAAATGAATTAATTCTTTCATGCACTATTGAGCATAAGCTAAGCATGCTGGAAATCCCTACATCTGGATATCTGAAAGAAATAAGAAAGAAAAAATAAGCTACCAATTTTTAAAATAGCATTTAGAAGGCTTCACAGTGAATTATTGCAAGTAACCACAACTCTCTAATTCCTAGGCAACTACCTCTTTCCATTTAAATTCTCCTTTAAATCAAAATAGAGTTATATGTATCTCAACCTATACTACACTGATCAGGAAGTGACAATCATGAATGCCTAAAGAGATCCTTTAGAAGTCAAGATGACCTTTCCAGAAAGTACATTCCAATTTTGTGCATAATTATTCTGCAAGTCAAACAAAAAATCCATGATTATTTTATAAAACCACATCTGTCTAGATAAAGAAAACCATGTTTTCATGTCACTCCCTAATATTAAGCAGCATGATTAGGTGTTCATGTCTGTAATCCTCTTACTCTTCTCCTATGTCAACAACAAAAGGAAAACATGAAAGGAGCGAAGTGATCTTTAACCAAAGAAAAATATTCCACCTTTTGCTTATCAACACTGGCAAACTATTGCCAAGCTCTACACTCAAGAGACCTTGCAATTACCTTACAGGGTTAAGGGACAGTAACAACATTCAAATTGCTCCCAACAGAGCTTCCCAGATGCAATTTATCTTGCTGCCTCTGGGAAACAAGGTGCAGTGTCAGTGCAATCCCTTCTGTTCTTCAATGTGAGGAGTAAGCAGCAAGCAGTAAGTATCACTGCTAAGAAGTCAAGCCTGCCATTAAGATGCCCTTAGTTCAAATCCCGGCTACCCCACTTATGGAATGTACGACCCTGGGCAAGCTACTTCTCTAAACCTCAGCTCTTTCATCTGCAAAATAGATGCACATAAAGGGCTCAGCACAAACCCTGGTACAATGTAAGTCCCCAGTAAAGAGTAATAAATAGTAAGTGGTAAGATTATTATTACAGCTTAATCAAGACTGACAGATTTATTCAGCAGCAAAGGCATGAATAATAATACGATTTGTGTGATTGGATAAGGGTTAGTTACTTTTTGTTAGTTAGAGGAGACAGCATTAGAGAAGTAAGTGAGGCCAGGATTCAGTTCTTAGGAACATAGAATAAGCCCTATTTGACTGAGCAGTCATTAATTTTTTCAATCAAGCAAGTAAATGATCAAAATAATTCTAGCAATGAGGGTAGAGCATGGGATCAATAAAGAAGGGATTGGTATGCTCAGTTAGAAATCAATTATAATAATTCAAGCTAGAGAAGCTTAAGACCTAAACTAAGGTAATGTAAGGAATTTACATCGCAAAAGTCTTGATGCAAAGCCAACACTCAAGCTGTTATTAGATTCTGGGTTTTTGCCTTAAGCCTGGGAGGAGGGTTGATCTGTGTTATAATGGTACAGGGGAAAAAGCATCGCCCAGATTAAGTCTCATTTTAGCTACAGTTATTATCCTAAAAAGAAAACTAAATATTAAGTAACTTTACAATTAATTTAAGACTAGTACTCAATTATTGGTTTTTTAATAATATGACTAAAAACAATATGCTAATAATGTGATGCTTTGGTTATATATTCTGTAAAATGAGAATAATAATGGTATCTACCCTATCATGTACTTGTAAGGACATATGAAGACTAACATATGTAGAATGCCAATGTCTGACGCATCCTAAGTCATTGTAGTGAGCACTGTGCTCAGACCTTTTTTTTTTTATTTAACATATAATTCTTAGGAAGCTTCTTAAAAATCTTATAACTGAGAAAAATTGACAGACTAAAAGAGTGCTAAACATGAAAACTAATAGTCAGAATCTGAGGAATGTGATACAAAGCTAAAAACCAAATGCCACAGGGAAAGAAAATGGACACTTATTAGGTTCAGTTCCTTAGCATAAATTAATTCATTTAATCCCCGTAACAACTCATGAATATAGTAAGAATCTGTCCACTTTCCAGATGGCAAGCCTGAGATACAGAGCAACTAAGTAACGAGCCCATACCTCTCACCCTGTAAGTGACAGAGCCACAAATTTGAACATAATTGGCTGATCCCAGATGACTTCAGATTTACAAGTGCTTTCATATGCATTTTAATGGATTACTAGTAACTATCAGGATTGCAAATAGTAACACACTGGCTAATTATAGTGTCACAATATTAACAATAATTATTATGGTTATCTTTAATCTTCACAATAAAGTTTAGTTCTCACAAAACTGATGCAGACAGTAATGAAGAAAAAAATAACTGTACACCAAGAAAGAAGAAAAAGAGATGGAAAACTTTATATTCAAATTTATCACAAGGGAGTTATTGAATAGCAAATTACATACAGCAAAAAATCGGATTTGGGAGGTAAAAGACAAACTAGAGAAATTCTAGAACTCATGAAACCGCTCTTTACGAATTAATAAAGGAGTGCAAGGCAAGAACTATGATAAGAGCCTAAACTTTGCAAAGGGACAGGCATATCTAAAAATAATGATAATAACCAGCCACTGTCCCTAGTTTTCTTTCCTATAATTGCTACTCAGGAGTCACACAGCTGATGTTCATAAAGATTCTTAACTTTCCCCATAGACACCATTACCCCTGTGAAACCCTAAAGCTAGTTTTTGAGATATTTTCCAGGCCCTGCATTACAGTGAATTGGCTGACCCACCCAACCCAGTGGCCCATACCAAGAAATTGACTCAACTGGTATTGTGACCTCCACCCAAGAATCGAGTCAGCAAAGAAGACAATTTCTACACCCCTGTGGTTCTTCCCCAAACCCAGCCAATTAGCAGACCCAATTGCCTACCCATTTTCCTACCAAACTATCTTTAAAAACTCTTTCTCCCAAATTTCTGGGTAGATGGGTTTAAGAAATTCTTCCCATCTCCTTGCTTGGCACCTGCAATATTAAACTCTTTCTCTACTGTAAACCCTGTTGTCTCATTGTATTGGCTTCCTTTTGAGCAGCAGGCAATGAACCTGGTTGGGTAGTGCCACTCAGACCACAAAGGTAAAAATATGAAAAAATATAATGGTCCCTCCTTATCCAGTTTTGCTTTCTGCAGTTTCAGTTACCAGTAGTCAACAAGAAGAGGACAGTACAATAGATACTGTAAGAACAGTACAATAAGATATTTTGAAGAGATAGAGAGACCACATTCACATAACTTATGTTACAGTATATTGTTATAATTATTCTATTTTATTATTAGTTGTTGTTAGTATCTGTGCCTAATTTATAAATTAAACTTTCTCACAGGTATGTATGTCCAGGAAAAAACATTGTATAGATAGGGTTTGTTACTATCCCTGGTTTCAGACATCCACTGGGGGTCTTAGAACATATCTCTCTCAGATAAAAGGAGACTACTAAGGAGACCAGAGGAAAAAACGGTGAACTCATCATCAATTTAGTGATACTTCGAATGCTGGTCTTCTTCCTATCACATCTGCTACTATTTACTTTTCCTAGAGTCCTCAAATATATGCTTAATGTGTTCTGTCTAGGATACGTAGCTGCATTCAGTGGGGGAGACAGAGTAGAATGTTTTCTAAACGACTTTCATCATATTTATCCCCAACTCTGCACTTCTAAAATACAGCAATAAACAGTTATGCTTCGGTTATTTTAGTGTTATTAAATGATGCTAAATTTTCATTTTAGAGAGTGGAAACAATATGAATATTCTCCAAGTACAACCAGGTACAACAGCAATTAAACAGCCCCCAAACAATACTTCCTATGCAATAAATATTTAATAAAGAATTACAAGTGGAATAAATATTTAGGGGTGGAAGTGGAATTATCAGAAGTTCAGAATTTAATTAAAATTCTTTTTAATTGTCAAAATTTAGTTTAATGACTATTTAAAAAAAGAATTACAATGTCAGTGACTAACCTTTAGGCTTCATCCCTATAAAATATCAAGTTGTTACAGTTTTATACTCTTAATTATTACCTCTTGATGCCCTGGTGATCCCCCTGAGAAATATACTTTCAGACAATTTAATACATAAACACTGTGACATAAACATTTAGATTACTAGAAATGGTAAATTACTAAATATCACCCCAGTTAAAAAAGAAGTTTAATGAGCAAAATATAGTACTTCACCTTGTTATATAATCAGTTATATAATCAGAAAATAATTATAGTTATTTTCACAACGGGATTTAATGTAGTAAAATCCTTTAAACTGCTGACATTAATATGTAAAATAATGTAGTGTTTAAAGTCAGCTGGGACTAGTTCCCTGTGAGATTATTCTTTATATGATTGAATAAACAAATACAAATAAATATACAATTAAAGTTGTCCAAAGAAAGTATAAATAAAGTATCAATAAACAAAAAGGGTGCAGAAATATATGTATGTTCTTTGTACTTAAGAACAGGTAGTACACATGACAAAATATAAATTAATGACAAAAATCAAGTTTTGTACAGAATTTATGACAAGAACCACCATGTAATAGATTTGAATTGACAAGGATGGTATATATGAGCACAATGCTACAAAGTGTGCAAGACAGGGCTAAAATAAAATTGCAGGGTGTTCTTCAACACAACCAGAATGAGTTTTGCTGGAAGTTTACTAAATGAAAAGACAGAAAGCATTAGTATATTTTTAAAAAACCAAATAATACCTTGTATCCTCATATACAATTTTTGTTTTTACTAAGAAAATAAATTGCCACCTCAAAGCAGAAAAAATCACAGTGAAGAACGTGTCAGTATGACAGCCAGAATCAAGAACGGACAGAAAATAGTAATTGGGAGAAAGGATTGGTCCTCATTTCATTGAGACCCACAGAAGCTGTGACACAGTCAGTCAGGGACATTACTAACTCTATTAACACTAACTAACTGTACATAATTCCTCTGCAGCAGTAGAGACAGGATAAATAATCATTAAAGTAGCTATGACCACACAGAGGCTACCTGCACAGGTGGCAAAATAGATTGATTTTGGCTGGGTGGTGACCTAGGAGACAATGAGGCACCTCAAATCCCACCTTGGAAAATGGGATTTTACTACATTTTAGGACAATGGCAATGCATTTACATTTCTAATATTTTTAAATTGGCTTAGCTAGAAAAATTTGACTCACAGCTAAAAAATAATATATAAGGTAGAAAAAGGATTACGTCTCATCCAATTTTATATAACAGCAATTTTGTAAAGTACCACAAAGCATCAGCAGGTTAGAGCCACCTTTACACATAGGATAACTTTGAGAAGTTGGTAAATCCAGATTAATGACAAAAATTGATTTTTATCATTAAACGTGTGTGTAGCTATTCTAGGTTGCTGATGACTTCCAAACTCTCCGGCCCTCCAATTTGCCATCTTTAAAGTGTTTTTTCCTTTTGTTCCCCTAAAGTTTGCAAATATATAAATATCCATGGACTACCTACCATGCCAAGATAATAAAACAGGGTGTATAAAATAGAGTGACTGGGTGTTATTCAAAAATATTTTTTATACATATACTATATGCCAAGCACTTTTCTAGATACTGTGGATATGACAATGGGCAAAACAGACAATTTCTGCCCTTATGGAGCTTACGTTCTGACAAGGTTGGCAGACAACAAACATATAAGCAAGTGAATATATACAGTAATTAGATGTTAATGAGTGCTAAAAAATATAGGCATAAAAGATATATGAAAAATGTTCAACATCACTAATTATCAGGAAAATGGAAATTAAAACCAAAATGAGATATCACCACATTATGGGATGATATTGCTCCACCTTTGTACATGTCATTATTGTGTCTTGGTGTGACAGAGACAGTCACAAAAGCAAGTGAAATTGTAATTGCCACAACCCTTGCCCCAGATATTCAAATATCTGATAATTGTGTTCTGCAGCAAACTGAAGATTGATAAATGTATACAAGAAGATCCTGATTATAGTACTAGTTTTCAATGTTTTTTAAGAATTTATTATTATCAAAAATTTTAAGTGCTTTCTGCATAGTATCTCATTTAATCTTTATAATACCTTTAAGATACAGGTTCCATTTATATCCCCATATCACAGACAAGGAAACTGAGGCACAAAAAACTTATCTTGCTCAAGGTCACATAACAATTAAGGGGTAAAGTTTGGAGTAATATTCAAGTGTTTTGACTCCAGGGCTGTGCACCAACCACTGCATTGTATTGCCTCTTCCATTTGTTAGGATTTCTGGAATCTTACAAATGCTGGGGCTATTCAAGACATCTAATTTGCTACATCCTCAGTGAAAATTTTTTATCACCTTACCCCACTCACACATCTACAGAGATAAAAAACAATTCCTCCAATGCAGTTGAAGAGGCACTGTGTCTACGGACTAAAATCCTTCATTTGTTGAATAATTTGATTATTCATATGTTGAATAATTTGACTCTAAAAACACTTAATAAAATGTTATGTATGTTAGATAATACACATATATTTTATTTTATTTTATGTATTTTTTTCAAGAAAAGATACATTCATCTTTTTATTTTTTGTATTTTTATTATAAAATATACTGTCAGAAACTCACAAAAAGTATAAAGAAAACAAATATCACCATCCCTCAACCCAGAGATAACTCATGTTAATGTCACAGGTTCTCTGATTTCATATGTGGTTTTAAAAATTCAGAGATGTCAAAAAAATGTCAAAAAATACAGCCTGCCCATGTCACTTACAGATGATAACATACTGGTAAAGATATGAAAAAAGTTCATCTTGATATAAAATGAAAAATATACAAATTCATAAACTGAGATATCATTTTTCATTGGTAATATTAGTAAAATAATGTATAATTCAATATTAGTGAAATTTGGCAGTACAGGGATTTTTTTTTATTTTTTTATTTTTTTGACTTAAACAGAAGGAGGTATTGTTTTTATTTTTAGTTTTTGGCAGGGTGGTGGCCTAAACAGTTTTATTTTCTAAATAAAATATGTTTTATCTGCCAGGTAAATCGGACAGGTCTATAGGGAAGGTGTTTGCCTGGCAG
>CAUYRT010043461.1:0-10958 GCA_963574885.1 Lepilemur ruficaudatus | reverse complement strand
TTCTTGGAGGGCTGGTCTTGTCCTGGTGAATTCTCTCAGTCTTTGCTTATCTGAGAATGTCTTTATTTCTCCTTCATACAGAAAACTTAGTTTTGCAGGGTACAAGATTCTAGGCTGGGCATTATTCTGTTTCAGAAGAGTGAAAATGGGGCCCCAGGCTCTCCTTGCTTGTAAGGTTTCAGTTGAGTAGTCTGGCGTTATTCTTTCTTTTTTTAATTTTAGAGTCAGGGTCTCACTATGTAACAGAGGGAATGGTCTGGGAAAAAAAAAGGCAAAAGACATCACCCTCCTCCCATAGATAAGGAAAGGAAATACAGAGAGTGGGGAATAAGTAACAAAGGGAATGGCCTGAGGGAAAAAAAAACTGGCAAAATGATTTTCTGTCTCTTTAAAACTTCCCCCACTCTTTAGGGAACTTGCAGCTTGGCCTGCATCCCTGAGGCAAGTTAAGTCTTTTGTTAAATCTCCCAGGTGGCGCCAGCCCCCCAGGTGGGTGGCTGGCGGAGTTCACTGGCTTGTTTTTGGCAGAGCTGGGGACCATTAGAATTGTTAACCACAGTAATTGCTGGAAGCCCAGAACCCTCCCTTTAAAAGCTCTTTATTTCCGCTTATGTTTAGGAAATTTCTGATTTTGAGATGAGAAGGTATACCACATTTCCTCCTTTGCTGGCAAAGCAGACTCTTTTCTTTCTCCCCAAACCGCTTATCCCCGTTCTTCTGATGTGGCCTCGTGGACAAGTAGCCGAGCTTTTGGTAACAACTATGTTGCCCAGGCTGGAGTGCAGTGGCTATTCACAGGCAGGACCATAGTGCACTACAGCCTTGAACTTCTGGGCTCAAGTGATCCTCCTGCCTTAGCCTCCAGAGTAGCTGAGACTACAGGCAGGAGCTACCACACCTGGCTTATTTAAGTTATTAATGTCCTTAAAGTTCTTGTTTTCTTCATATAGATCTGGCATATTCTCAAAATGTTCTAAGTATATATATGTATCTATATATTTTTTTGGCTGCTATGGTGACGGGGAATTTTTTTCCATTTCACTTTGATTTTTTTTTAAAGTTTTGTCTTAGTCAAGGTTCTTATGGTAGCAATTTACAGAAATACATTCGAACTCCCTTAGGCAAAAAAAGGTGAGGGAGAATGCTTTGGAAGGTGGCCAGGGCCTCCCCTGCAGGCCAAGGGCAGAAAGGAGATTGGGCCTCACAAGGGGAATGGAAACAAGAACTAGTTTCCTGTTGCTGCTTCTGTGAGGAGATCTGTTTTTCTCTCTCTCCCAGTTTTCTTTGCTTCTCCCTTTCTTTGCCCCTCTTTCACATTTCTGGGAAGCAAGGGGATGTAGAAAAAACCTGGCAACGGGGCTACTTCTATGAATGGAGCAATTCTGAGAAAATAACTGGGCTGAGGAGGCACCTTTGAAACAAGATTTCAAGGCATTGCAATGTTAGGAACTTCAAAAGAATCTGTTTCTTGCCTAAGAATGGTAGAGCTAGAAGTTAAAGTATGGGAACCCATACTTCAAGGTAGGTCAGAGAATTTCTTTATAGCCAGCTCTTACACAGAAAGGCAGGGGAAGGTTAGAATGATATTTTTAGGTGTTACGGCTGGCTTTTAGGGGAGAGGGGTTCTAGTTTCTGTGACCCACCTTGAGGAAGAGGAATTCTTGTTTCAATGGCTTGCACTGGGGGAGAAAGACGGTTGGGATATAGGAGGTCAGAGAGACCACTTCTGAGGTCTTCCAGCCTCCTTTAGTTGAAAGTAATCACCATTCCAAAGCACTTTATTTTTGGGTACTGTTTTCTGAGCCCCAACACTGTTCATGATGTATTTCCACATATTTCACTTAGCCACTTTTAGGCTTTTGGCTCAGAGCACACATAGTATGCCATGAACATAAAATTGAGTGGTTTAGGGGCATACGTTGCCATTTCAAATATTTTGTCTTTAGAAAATAAGATCCTTCAAATTTGGAAACTTGGGGTAACAATGGCTATGACCCTATTTCTACTCTCAACTGGCTTACAATTCATTTTGAGTTTCCTCTATAGAAAGGGACACTTCATAAAAGAAACCCTCTCCCAAAACCAGAAATTATGTTAAAATACATTTTTCTTTACTTAATCTATTAGTCTAGTTGGGTAGTTGACATCAACCTTAGACTGGGAGCCTGGTGAAAGCTACAATGAGAACTGGGAACCAAGAAACTTCGGCAGTCTTGGAACTACTGGTTGCTAACCAAACGACCTTCACAAGTAACCTAGCCCCTGTGACCCTGTTTTTTCATTTTCAAACTCGGGATAACAACTTTTCTATTCTGGTATTATGAGATGAAACACAGTATGAACAAACGACTTGGTTCACGTGGAGCATTACCAGTGGCTAATGTGAGAGCCTGACACAGCTCAAGGAAAAAAGATAAACGAGTTTGGAGGGAGACTAAGGAGGAGGCAAAAGGACCGCAGAAGTTACACCCTCACCTTACGTACTCTACACGTGGGTCTAGGACTAAATTCTCATTCCAGACTCATTCTTCTTTCATGGTCAGCTTCCCCCAGGGTACCCGTATGAGCCCTTTCATGACAGCTGTAAAGCCAGAATAACATTGAATAACATTCTATGAATCCCAATGTTCCTACGATTTAACAAAAAGGAGATTGTTCAAAGTCATAAAATGACAATCTGCTCCATTTATACTCTCCACCTAGATAGAAAAGGAGCCAGTCACATTTTATATTGCTTAAAATAAGAATGTTTCGCCAAACCAGGCCCCTGCCACGCTTTACTACGGAGATCTAATCAAGGAAGAACCTCAGCTCTTTCACACAGATAACTCCATCCTACGGAGGACACGCTCTTCTTTAATTAGAAAACGAGTATTCGCTTTGGACGAGTTTTTCTCTAACAGAAAATTCCATTTCTTCAAACTTTGCTTCCCCGCCCAGTCTGCAAAAAACGAGTCAGGTTTTTCTCAGTGGGCTCGGGGCCGGGAGCGGGGGTCGCCACAAACCAAGAGGGAGTCCCAGGCTGTGCGGAGCGGCGGGTGGTCGGGGTCCAACTCCGGGGCCGGGATCCTCCCAGCAGCCACAGCCAGGGAGGGACCGCCCAGCTTAGAACAAGCCCATCCTGCCCCGCTTGCAACACGTTTATGCGACTTAGGGCGTGGCTTCAGGCCTCAGAGGCGTGCTTTCCCGTCGTCCCTAGCTCGTCTTTCTTCCGGGGCCGGACTTCCTGTCCATCACTGATAAGCGCACGGCTGCGGAGCTGGTAGGAGGCCTAGACGGGAGGTTCAGTATGGCCGATCAGGCCTTACATTCCTCGAAAGGGTGCCTAAGAGGACGCTCTTTCTCGCTTATCTTTCTTGCTCTTTTCTCCACGCGACGCCTCGGCTTGCGCCGACGTCCTGGGCTTTTGGCACTACCTCCCACCTGAGGCTCTTCCGCTTCCTTTTTCCTTAGGCTCCGCCCTCAGCGTCCCGTGGCCATGACGACCGCGCCGCCCGACTCCTTGGTGTGGAAGCTCGCGGGGCTGCTGCGGGAGTCCGGTGAGTGGACTTCCGGCTGAGCTGGGCCTCGGGCGAGGTGGGGGTGCTGCCTTCCGGAGACAAGCCTTAAGAGTCACGGAGTTACTACTGGTAGGGTCACGAGGTGTCAGAGTTCAACTTTTTTACCCTTCCCTGGTTTGTTTGCTCTCGTGCTGTTGCTATCAGTGACCTTTGCTTTTGACAGCGTAAACCCTAGCCATCCTTCGAGGCCAAACTCCAGTACCACTTCTTCCATGCATTCTCTGATACTTTCAGAGGGAAGTGATCATTACTTGCCTAAAAGCCCCTCAAGACCAGAAACCGATATTAATAATAATCACGGTTGTATAGCAAGTCACTAAATATAGCATAGTTAAAAGCATGACATTTGGAGTCAGCTCCCATCTGGGTTGGAATCTCAACCCTCTTTCATACTGGAGCAGATTGTTCCCTGAGCCTCAGTTTTCCTCACAAGCAGAATGGCATAATGATTCTACTCAACGGTGGTTCTAGGGATTAATTTTAATTCAGGTAAGGCATTTAATACAGTGTTTGCACATATAGTAAGTGCTCATCAGTAGCTGTTGTTATAATTGCTTCCCTCAGTGCCTGACACTGTGCTGGGCATGGCGGAGCCACAGTATTTGTTCAGTATGTGGTTGGCATTAGTTGTGGTAGAACAATTCTTGCTTTTGAGATCACACAGAAGTAGCAACTTCCTACTGTCTATATGATCTCATTCAAGATTCTTAACTTGTTTGAACCTTGGTTTTCATATCTGTAAGATGTGGTTAATAGTGCTTCTCATTGGGAGATTGTGATGAGTTTTAAATGAGGTAACAGAGTCATCCGGCACGTATTACCCAGTTGATGTTAGTTGCCCTCCATTACTCTGCACTGCCATCAATGGTATCTGTGGAATCTCTCTTTCTAGCAGTTTTATTTTTTGGCTTATATTAATAATTGTGCAAATGTGTTACCTTCTCTTCTGAGAGGAGAGGACTAGGGGGCTCTTTGAGGATGGGAAGAGTCCTTGAACCATGTCCGTATCGTTGCATGATTTGTTAATTTATTCAGCAAAATCTGGTATGGTTCCAGGGACCAGGGATGGTGGGTATGTGAGTCTGCAACTATAAAGGGTAGCAGGAGGGAGATCTTTTTTGGTGATGGAATAGTTTTGAATCTTGATTGTGGTGGTGGTTATAGGAATCTACATAAATGGCTTAAAACTATATATACATGTTCTACTAATATTAATTTCCTGATTTAGGTATTGTACTATAGTTATATAAAGTGTAACCATTGGAGGAAACTGGGTAAAAAGGGGGAATTTTTTTGGGATCTCTGTGTACTATTTCTGCAATATCTTTTGGTTGTATTCTTTTTTCTTTTTGATTCTATTCTTATTTATTAAAAAAGTTTAACAATATTCCTCCATGCCTATCTTGTAATTGCACTTTTTAGGTGCAATGATGAATACCAGGGTGACCAAAATATGCCTTCAAGGATGACAGTTTCATTAGAGCAGTTTTAATATAGAGAGCAATAACAATACCTTCATGCTATAGTGAATGGTTGTTCTTTCTATGACATTCGTTTTAGTATTGTTTGAAACTTTCTCTATATGTGCATATTACTTTTTCCCTCAGAAAAAGAAATAAAGTTAAAACAGCCAATTCACTTTTATGTAAAAATGAGTGATTGCAGTGTGAAAGTGTTAGTTCTTTAGAAGGCTTCCTGGAGGAGGCTGGCCCCAAGCTGGGTGGTGGAAGGGGATGTCTCACAAAACGGTTGTGAACCAAGCTGGCTGTATTTCCAGCACTGTGAGTAGGTCAGGTTCTTTTGAGCAGAAGGTGAAAGAAAATTTGGAAAAATTGGTTGGAGTCATGTAGTGAAGCTGTCTCATATATCAGGCTGGAGAGTTAGAACTTTCTTTTGAAGTTGGGAGGAGCCAGTGAAGGCTTTCGAATTGAGGAGAAGGTAGAAAATTTGATCCTACAGTGGAAGATCTGCGACATGAATTTGAGTGAATGTGTTTTGGGGATCACAGAGTTTTAGAATAAAGGGAAAAACCTTTTCATTATGTCCTCCCTCCTGTCTTCCCTTCTCCCTGCAGGGGACGTGGTCCTGTCTGGCTGTAGCACACTTAGTCTGCTGACTACCACACTGCAGCAGCTGAACCATGTATTTGAGCTGCACCTGGGGCCATGGGGCCCTGGCCAGACAGGCTTTGTGGCTCTGCCTTCCCACCCTGCCGACTCCCCCATCATCCTCCAGCTTCAGTTCCTCTTCGATGTGCTGCAGAAAACGCTTTCTCTCAAGGTTCTGGGAGTGGGGATGGGGCAGGATGTGCAACGGGCCCAGGAGAATGATGGAGGGTGGGGGGTGGGGTAGGGGTACAAAAAGTCTGCCAGGTCTAGATCCAGAGTGTGTCAGAGATATGGGTGGTTGTGCTGAAGAAGGGATGCTGAGGAAAGGGAGATCTGCCATGCTCAATAACTGGAGTGTTTTTCTTTTAGCTGGTCCATGT
Organism: Lepilemur ruficaudatus; assembly: GCA_963574885.1. Taxonomy (NCBI): domain Eukaryota; kingdom Metazoa; phylum Chordata; class Mammalia; order Primates; family Lepilemuridae; genus Lepilemur; species Lepilemur ruficaudatus. Next base: position 4,910 of record CAUYRT010043461.1, on the reverse strand, counting down.
CCCTGGTTCTGGTCTCCCAGGGCCCATCAAGATTTTTCCCTTCAAGTCCCTTCGGCAGCTGGAGGTATGGGGGCATTGGGGGATGTTGGTGTACAACACTCAACTTGAGGCAGCCACGTTGGAATGGTTAAGAGAGATGGCTTCTTTTGAGGGGGAGGCCAGGCCCGAGTATACCCATTGCTCTGCAGTAATGCGTTATCCAATCTCTTCCATTTAACACTTCCCTGAACCAGAGCTGGGCTTTTTCATCTTCTGCTTCCTCCGCACCAGGGTAGGTGGGGATGAGGTCTTTGTGTTCTGTTAAGTTCTACCTTCCTCCCTTTTCCTTTCCCTTCCCTAGCTCCGAGGTGTCCCCCTCCACTGCTTGCATGGCCTCCGAGGCATCTATTCCCAGCTGGAGACCCTGATTTGTAGCAGGAGCATCCAGGCATTAGAGGTAAGGAGGGTGATGGATGGGCTTGGATGCCTTATCCTGAGATACACAGAGGGCCAAGCTCTGATCTTCTCCTTTCTCTGCAGCCTTCCCTGCTTCCTGCTTCCCACTTCCCTCTAGACTGTGTCCTTGCTCACTCCCCTATGCTCCTGTAGCACTCTGTACCTATCCTTATATTTATAGTCACACCTACCATATTGTGTTAAATGTTTTAGCATCTGCCTCCCCACTCTCCGCACAGTGAGCTCCTTGGAGATAGGGACCTGGGCTTTCTTTTAAGTCTGCATCTCCAGATGGAGCCCCATGTATAAAGAATGAATAGATGAGTGTTAGAGTATGACCGTGGCATGGGGAAGGTGTTCAGGGTGGAGTAATGAAGCATCCATGTGCCCTCTCAGGAGCTCCTCTCAGCCTGCGGCGGTGACTTCTGCTCTGCCCTCCCCTGGCTGGCTCTGCTTTCTGCTGACTTCAGCTACAACACACTGACCGCCTTAGACAGCTCCCTGGTGAGTGCTTCAGAGGGAGGAGGGTTTTCAAGAAGAGTAGGGATGGGCCTTTAGGGAGGAGGGCCAGCTGGTTGACAGGGTATCCTTGTAGCAAAGACCGACTCTCTGCCTCCTCTTCTCATCCCTCTCAGCGCCTCTTATCATCTCTGCGCTTCCTGAACCTGAGCCACAATCAAGTCCAGGACTGCAAGGGCTTCCTAATGGTGAGTATAAGCAGCCTGGCAGGCTGGTGCATCCTGAAGCCTTTGATTGCTTTGTGCTCACCCTTTCTCCTGGGCCTGCTCTCCCTCCCACCTTGCTCTTGCCACCTGGGTGGAGCCATATCCTGGAGGTGGTACTGTTTGGGGCTTGGGCTCTAGCATACGACAAACCAGAGTTTAAATCTCCACTTCTGATACCTGTATGACTTGGAGCAAATTAGTTAACCTCTTGGTTTCTTCACCTGTAAAGTAGAAATCATAGCAGTCCTGCTTTTTAGTATTAAAATGATTATGTAGAGTATTCAGTGTTACTTTGCCTAGTGCCTAGCTCAGAAACTGGTAGCTTTTGTGGATGATGATGAACCTTTCTCCCGTGTCTCTGTGTGAAAGATAAAGCCAGACATTAGTTAAAGTAAGGGAAGATTTTAATCAATAATAAACTATTTTAACAGGGAAGAGGTTCCAGTATGAACTCCACTTTTGTGTAGAGGTGACTGGACATTTTTAAGAGAGAATGAGGGAGTAGGCAAGGGGAATGGTGGAGGCTTGAGCCTAGTGAGGGAAATGGAAATTTACAAAAAGTAAATAAAGCGGAGGTTGGTCCATGTGCAATGCATCTGGGATTGCTAGCTAAGTGGAACTTATCAAAGTTAGGCTCCTACCCTCCCACACAGACTGGGAGACAGGGACCCTATCTTTAGGTGTTGGCTGGAACAAACAACAAATTCTTTTGGCAGCCTTGAGTTTTCCCAGGCAGGAACTTAAGGGGGCTAGAGTCACCATTTTAGGCATGTGGCCTTGAACTTTTAGGAACTGTGCTGTTTGCTCAGGATTTTTAAATTTAATTTAATTTTTTAATTTTTAATTTTTTTACTATGCAAACCTGGCTGATCTAGATTTTTAATGTGGGCCATGGGGGAGTCAAAAAAATCATCTGTGCTGAATTTTGTTGAACTTGTGCTGAACAATCTGCGATTCTTATAGGCTAAGGTTGAAGCCTAGTGAAAAAGAGGCTCAGAGGACCCTCACTAGAGTTTGGTGAAGGTGAGAATCTTTGTCAGTCCCCTCCTCTTGTTCACGGAAAGAAGAGATGTTCATATTTCCTTGAAGCAATGTAAATTCATTTCTTCATTGATCATCTTTTGTTCATTAAGGACCAACTGAACCATCTGTTGAGACTGGGTAGTAGAGGATTTTTGGTGGATGGTTCAAGTGATTTCCATGGAAGTGGGGGACATTTCTATGGAAATACAAACAAAAACAAAAATTAATGGTTGGGGCAGACTGTAAATCCATTTTCTGAGTCCAGAGGGCAGCCAGTTGAGAAGATACCTAGATGTTGAGCTCTAAGTGTCTTTAGATGGTGTAGTGAGGATGGCAGTGGCAATCTGATGGATTTCTTGATTTGTAGTTTGAGTATTTATGGTGATGGCATAGATATCAGTGTCATAGTCATGGTTATTTCCCAGAGCAGGGCATGGAAGTACAGGAGTGTCAGTGGACTTTCTCAGTGACCCGTGTCCCAGCAGTTCTGGGCATGTAGGTTGTCCATACATGAACTGTTATATAATGGATTTTATTGTATCAAGTAGTCTACCTTCAGCTCACAGGGATTTTTTTTAGATCCTGGGGAAAAGGGCAACTACAAGTAACCTAGAGTTCTGATAAGGATATGGGCAGTTAGCAGTTGAGTTTTATTTTTTTAAGTTTTTTTAGAAACAGCGGCTCAGTGTGTTGCTCAGTCTGGTCTTGAACTCCTGGCCTCTAGCAATCCTCCAGTCTCAGCCTGCTGAATGGCTGGGATTACAGACGCAAGTCACCATGCCCGGCTTCAGGGCAGTTAGGTTGTAGTTTTCAATGATGCCAGGTCAGAAGAGAGGGAGAAAAATTGGAAACATTAGTTTGAAGAATTGTGGCCAAATATGAAAGGAAACCAGAAGACCTTGAGAATTTGATAAAGACTGACAAAACGTGTAAGACAGCAGGACCTAGTCCAGTTTACAGGTAGATAAAACCTCAAAGAAAATGAACAGGACTAGAATCTGGTCATCCACAATGGTGTGTTAATAGTTTTTTCATTGAATCATAAAATTTTTCTCTAAAGTTGCCCCTGTCCCCCTTTTTTAAGTAAAGACAATAAAAATGAAAGTAAGATTGTTCTTGTTTGCAAAATAAGCCTGGTCTCCTTAGATTTGGCCTGCTTATTTACAGAAGAGCAGTGAGAATGCTAATTCACCACATAGGCCTTTTGAGTTTGCTTTGCTGGAACTTTTTATAAAGAATCTTAGACTAGACTTTTAAAAGCCTCTTGAGGCTAGGAAGCCAAGCCAAGAGCTTGCCATCAGACTTCCTTTGTGGTGCCTGCAGATTTGGGAATTCATCTCTTCTTGAGGTTCCCCCAAATATCCTAAGATTTCCAGGCCTACCGGGAAGTAACCTTTCTCACTCATATGCAAGGCTGGGAACCCTGTAAGCCAGGTAGCAGGCCATATTTTGAAGAGGGTTTTGTAAATATTGGCTCTATAAAGTTAGCTTATTTAGTTCCTTAAAACTGTCTGGCCATATCTGATTTTTTTTTTTTTTTTTTTTTTTTGAGACAGAGTCTCACTCTGTTGCCCGGGCTAGAGTGCCATGGCGTTAGCTAGCTCACAGCAACCTCAAACTCGTGGGCTCAAGCGATCCTCCTGCCTCAGCCTCCCGAGTAGCTGGGACTACAGGCACCTGCCACCATGCCCGGCTAATTTTTTCTATATATTTTTAGTTAGCCAGTTAATTTCTTTCTATTTTTAGTAGAGACGGGGTCTCACTCTTGCTCAGGCTGGTTTCAAACTCCTGACTTTGAGTGATCCTCCCGCCTTGGCCTCCCAGAGTGCTAGGATTACAGGCGTGAGCCACCGCGCCCAGCAGGCCATATCTGATTTTATGCATCATTTTAAAATATGACATTCCAGGCTAAGGTTGGTTACATAATCCATTTTCCCAATTATGTCCTGTTATAAGGAGGGCAAATGCTTATTGAACCTATGCAGATAACTATATTGCCATGTAAATAAGGACACTCAGTGGGAGTTTGCAAATTCTGGAGGGATTAGGCAGGGAGAAAAGATAAATGTTTCATTTTTGTTTATAAATGTTTAATTTATTAAATTGTTTTGAGTTATAGATAGCATAAAAGGGAAAGGGATTCCTTATATCATATCCAGAAATAGAACATTAAAGAACCAGCAATAGGCCTACGATTAGCCGGGCATGGTGGCACATGCCTGTAGTCCCAGCTACTCGGGAAGCTGAGGCAGAAGGATTGCTTGAGCCCAGGAGTTTGAGGTTGCTGTGAGCTAGGCTGATGCCACGGTACTGTAGCCTGGGCAACAGAGTGAGACTCAGTCTCAAAAAAAAAAAGAACCAGCAATATTTTAATCAAAAAAAAAAAAAATCATCCTTCAGCAGTTCATTCAGTTTCATGTAATTCATTTTTTGTTCTTGATCTTGGGTTAGCAGTTTTATGAATCCATCAGCTTTTTATTTTATTTTCTTCTCTTCTCTTTTCTTTTCTATTCTTTTCTTTTCTTTTCTTTTCTTTTCTTTTGAGACAGAGTCTTACTCTGTCACCCGGGCTAGAGTGCCATGGTGTTAGCCTAGCTCACAGCAACCTCAAACTCCTGGGCTCAAGCGATCCTTCTGCCTCAGTCTCCTGAGTAGCTGGGACTACAGGCATGTGCCACCATGCCTGCTAATCATCAGCTTTTTCTTTAGTGTTTTGGAAGTCCTGAA
>CAUYRT010043460.1:0-34696 GCA_963574885.1 Lepilemur ruficaudatus | reverse complement strand
CTCTGGACTACTTTGACAGAGTAGGTTTTTGAATGTAACAAGATAAGTCAACTTGAGTGGTAATATATTTTGGGAAATCAGCTCACTACAAATTGTGACAGTAAACATTGTACTGTAAATGCTTTGTAGTTTTCCCCCAATAAAAAAAAATAAATAAATAAAAGAAAGATGTATTAAGTATGATTCTATTTATAAAAGTTTTAAAACATAAAAAATATCGGCTGGGCGCAGTGGCTCACACCTGTAATCCTAGCACTCTGGGAGGCCAAGGCGGGAGGACCGCTCAAGGTCAGGGGTTCGAAACCAGCCTGAGCAAGAGCGAGACCCCGTCTCTAATAATAATAAAAAGAAATTAATTGGCCAACTAAAAATATATATAGAAAAAATTAGCCAGGCATGGTGGCGCATGCCTGTAGTCCCAGCTACTTGGGAGGCTGAGGTAGGAGGATCGCTTGAGCCCAGGAGTCTGAGGTTGCTGTGAGCTAGGCTGACGCCATGGCACTCTAGCCTGGGCAACAGAGTAAGACTCTGTTTCAAAAAAAATAATAATAATAACAATATCATACATTGTGAATACAAACTCAAGACGGAAGTTACCTCTGGCAGGCAATGGAAAGGATTATCAACAAGGGAGGGGCATGTTCAGAATTCATCTGAACCTGTAATATTTTCTCTCTTAAGCTGTGTGGTGAATGCATGGGTGTTCAATATATTGTTCACACTTTAAATGTCCAAAATATTCCATAACATTTTTAAGGTGAAGGAAACATTAGAAAACGCACACTTACCCAATTAGAGAACTTTTTCAAGAATTTCTAGTCATAGACTATATTAATTTTCATTGCAATTTTAAAGAGTGAGAGCAAAGAAATAAAAAGGCAAGAACAAACGTTTATTAGGGCAGAAAAATACCATCCTGAAAAAACAGCTATGTCACCAAAGGGACATTGAAAAGAGTGCTGCAAACTCTGGCACACAGCATTGAACATGGACGACAAAAAGAAAGAAACTGAGAATGAGGAAGATGATGATAATAATAATGACTTACTACGTACCAGATACTAAATCACATTTCATATATTAATTTATTTAATCCTCATAACAAGCATACAAAGTAGGTACTACTATTACTCCCATTTTATATATAAGGAAAGTGAGGACATGAGATACTGTTGTTATTCTTACTCTTGGCACAATATTCTCAGCCCAGCCAGAATCTGAGCCCAGGCAAAGCGGCTCCTCGGTGCCGGCTCCAAACAGTGACCGCAGATGCCTGTTCGCGACAGGGCAGCACCTGGGTTCCCCTACAGACAGACTAGTTAGTACTCAACATACCCAACTGTCCATGATTGAGACAACACAAAAAAAGAAGGGATGAATAGATAGACACAGGGGACAAGGAAATGATCATGAGACTGGGAGAAAAAAGAAAAGAAGAAAAAACGGAGGCAGCAAAAGGTCCCAGTCTGATCTGAACACATCGTGAGAGTTGTCCTGGAGGTAAAGATTTCTTCTCTCAAGAAATTACCTTTATCTCCTCAGCCACAACTAGATTCGCTCTTTCATTCCTCTCCTGATTATTAAACAAAAGGCCTAAAGTACCAAATTAAACACCAGCCAACACTGTCCAGTCCCTCCCCGCAATGCAAGCAGGGTTTACAGAAAAAATTCACTTGTAATTCTAATTTTTTTTTTTAATTTTGGGACACATAATCTATACCTACAGTTAAATACGGTGGTTAGGCCTCCAAGCTAGCCCATAAACACATGTTTAAATCTATTACGTGAAATTTCACCCAGACCTTGAGTGTTATTCAAGAGGAATTTGTATTTCTGTACACTTTTTTGTGTAATCACGAGAAGTGAGGACCAGAACACATCCACCATACTCCTAATAAACGAGCCCCTCCCTTTCTCTATCTGGGTCTACCTCCTGTCATCTCCTCAGCAGTCAGTCACTGCCATGCTGACTGCCCACAGAAATAACACTATAATTTTCTGTATTGTGCACACTAGAACTGGTGCCTAAATATCCTATGCTGAAATTGTTACAATTCTGTAACATATTTTTTAAAAATAATTTTAAATAAAGTAAAAGAAAACCAGTATGGTCCCCAAGAGAGCTGCAGAGGGTAAGAATTGTGATATTTTAAAATTGTTTTACTCTAGATAAAAACAAATACTGGAGACTGATTTGCCGCCAGTGATTCCACAACTTTCTATAGCTAATGTACTTCGAGAACCAATTCGCAACGTCAGGACCACGCTGCCCAACACCTTCCTGGCAACAGGATGTGGCCTGCACCTGCCCTGGCATTAAAGCAAGGGATGCAGAAACCAGCACAATCCTGAGACTGGGTAGTGAAGGGAGATGACTCAGGCTATGGGAACTGCAAATACGCGTTTCACTAAACCAGCCACTCGCCTAGTGGATATGAAATGCACAGCAGTTCAGCAATACCTACTAAAGTGGGAGGTGCACACCTATTCCGCCCAGCAACTCCATTGTTAGGTATGATGTCCAGAGGACCTGGATACTTCCCTCCTGGAATGCCCATTCTTGAGAATAACAAGAACTGCTGAGACAAGGGAAATGACAGCATCACAGACTTCCTGACTCCACGCCTTCCGATGAATGGACTGTTCTGAAGTCAGGAATTTCTAGGTAAGAAACTCCCCACATTTGTTTTAGGAGGGCACAGACTCCCTATTTTTAAATTATGAATAACTATAAATACAAGATAGTAGTTATGAAGCTAAGCATATTTGAATCACCATCTAAATCTCACAATAACTTCCAAAAATCACTGTGACATCACATTAAATGCAGCCCCTACGGGAGGACACAGCCCCATCAAGTATTCACAAACCTGGCTCCCATTCACTGGTCCCTACCCCCAAGCAAATCTCTTGAAAGGGATACATATGGCCACTGTTCTGAGAGTATGAATTACAAAAGCAACAATTCACTCAGGCTTGCAGGAATTTCTATCTTCAGCAGACTTTACATGTTTCCGTGCCTGAAAAAATGTAAACTATAACGTAAGAAATAACTTCGTCTGGCTTCTCCACCAGAGCTGGCTGGACAATTACCTTTGATTGGCCACGGAGCGTTACCAGCTGCCGATACCCAGTTCTCCACTCTGCAGACCAGGTGGCCATGGATCACTTGCAACGTCTGGCTGTCTTTTTCTTTTTCCTCCAACCCAAGGCAAATGATATTTCAGAGGCAAGAAACATAATCTCCCCAATGGGTTTACTCTCTGAACTTAACACCACCTCTCCCCTCCTGAAACAGCACAATTTGTTTCTAAAGGGCCCTATACCTTGAATATTTTATAAAATAATTTTTTCAGTCTTGAATCTGATTCACTGCTATGTAAATACCACCTTCCCCCCACAAGTATGATGCGTTTCATTGCTTCTTGATTAAAAGAAGAGACAAACTTAAAGTGCCTGAACAGAAAAGAATTTATAAAACCATTGCTCATAAAATTATCTTTTTTAAATAGTTTGACTGGATCAACCATGCCAGAAATAACTACTTTCTAAGCAAAAGCTCACGGTGCTAATTTTATTAAGAATATTTGAGTTATTGAAAGATTAAGATCAAGCATTACCTTCAAACTGGTTTTTCACGTTCCAAAGTTTCCAGATTGGAGATAAAAAAATTTTAAAGTATATTCTTGTTCACAGGTTGTTCTATGAGCATTTGCTCAAGATTTATTTAGACTCAAGATTAAGATTTTTCACTTTTAGAATTCAACCTAAATTCACAATCATTAAAAACTTTACAAAGTACTAATATGGAGACTCAACATAAACTCCCACCAAGCTATGCCTCATATTTTGCTTCTACTAGGCAACTATTATGCCCACAACTTTGTATGTTTCAATAAAAATAAAATTTCAGGACAGATTTAAGAAGAGAAACTAGATATTTCAGATTACCAGCATAATTACTTCTTAATACTAAGTAGTGGGTATTCCTATTAAATTACAGATCAATAAAACTAGTAATTTGTTTTACCTCACAGTGTTCAGTAGGCAACTAAGAGATTATCATGGCACTTACAAGTGCCACCTGGACTTGGTTATATGTACTACAGTGGTTTCTAGCAGGCCGGTAAACAAATTAAAGCAGTGATCCCCAACTTTTTGGGCACGAGGGACCAGCTGCACAGAAGACAATTTCTCCACAGTTGGGGGCGGGAGGCTGAGCTCAGGCGGTGACATGAGTGACAGGCAGTGGCTGTAAACACAGATGACGCCCTCCCTTGCCACAGCTCACCTTCTGCTGGAAAGCCCATTTCCTAACAGGCCACAGACTGTACCAGTCCACAGCCCGGGGGTTGGGGATCACAGAATTAAAGGATTTGTCTGTTTGTCAGGGGAAAAGAAAGAAGAGTAATCATTAATATTACCATGATGTCTTCTAGTGAGGACACAGGGACTCCGATGAAGCTCCATGTTTTGAGTGCAATGGACCAAAGTAGCAAGCAAATAAAGTTCACTTCAGTTTAATTTGCAAAGTTTTCAAGTTCAAACATGAAGCCTGAGGGGGAAAAAAGCCCTACCTCTAGAGGATAAGAAAAAGAATGACATCAGACTTTCCGTCAGAAACCATATAAGATGAGAGCGGAGGGAAATACTCCAAGTGTTGAAAGAAAAAACCTCCACTCTGGGCTTCTGTTTCCAGTGACTTATACTTCAAAAGTAAAGGAGAAACAAAAACTCTTTTGGACAAACAAAAACTCAAGGAATCTGCCACCAGTAGTGCCTTGCGATAGCGTTCAAAGAAGTTCTTCAAAGAGAAAGAAAATGATACAGGTCAGACACTCAGATCTACATAAAGGAAGAATGTCAGAGAAAGAATAAATGAAGGTAAAATAAAATCTTTTATTTTTCTTATTCTTAATTGCTCTCATAGCTGTTCAACGTAACAACAGCAGCGATGTACTGGGGGATCATAGCATATGAATAAGTAGATTAGTGACAGCAATGTTATAAGAGATGGGGGAAAAAGCACCGAGAATACTCTGTTATAAGATACCTGCACTACCTGTGAAGTGGTAGAGTATTATTTGAAAGTAGATCTAGATCAGTTGTAAATGTATGCTGATAACTATAGGGCAATAACTGGAATCATATAAAATATTCAACTAAAAGCAAAGAAGGAAGAAAAAGGATAATAAAAATAAAATGTAAATAATAAGTGCAATGAATAGAAATCAGTTGCAAACATGGTAAACATTAACCAACTGCATCAATAATCATTTTACATGTGAATGGTCTAAACCTAACAGTCAGAGACAGTCAGAGTGCATAAAAAGAAAGACCCAATGATATGCTGCCTACAAGAAATTCAATATAAAACACAGATTAAAAGATAAAGGATGGAGAAAGACAAACCATACTAACACTAACCAAAAGAAGGCCTGAGAACACATCAATTTCGGACCAAGAAGACGGCAGAACAAGAAACATTGTCAAGGATAAAGAAAGGCATTACATAATGTAAAAGGGGCCAATTCTCTAAGAAGACATAACAATCCTTAATGTGTATGCACCTACCGAGAGCATCAAAATACATGAAGCAAAACTGATAAAATCACAAGGAGAAATGGACAAATCCACTATTATACCTGGAAACTTCAACACCCTCTGTCAGTAAGTGACAGATCCAGCAGGCAGAAAAATCAGTAAGGATATAGTTAAACCAAGCAATACCAACAACCAACTGAAACTAACCAACATTTATGGAACACTTTATCCAATTACAACAGACACACATTCTTCTCAAGCTCTCAAAGAACATTAAGCAAGACAGACCACATCCTAGCCATAAAACACAACTTAAATCTAAAAGAATGGGAATCATACAGCATACATTTTCAGACCACATGGCATTAAACCAGAAATCAGTAACAGAAAGGCAGCAGGAGAATCTCCAAGATTTGGAGATTAGACAACAATTCTAAATAACACATGCAACAAAGAAGAATTCTCAAGGATATTTTAAATTAAATGAAAATGAAAATGCAATTTATCAAAATTTGTGAGATGCTGCAAAAGCAGTGGTTAGAGGGAAATATATAGCATTAAATGCATATATTCAAAAAATAGAGAATATTTAGAAAAATCTACGATTGATGATCGAACGTTCCACCTTTGGAAGCTGGAGAAAAAGCAAGCAGAAGAAATAATACAATTAGAACAGAAATCAATGAAAGTGAAACAGGAAAACAGCAAAATCAAAGCTGGTTCTTTTAAAAGATTAATGAAATTGACAGACTTACAGCCAGGCTAGCCAAGAAAAAAAAGAGAGAAGATACAAATTACAAACACCAGAAATGAAAGGAGTCAACAGTGCCAACCCATTGAACAATAAAATAAAGAATTATTATGAACAATTCCATGCCCTCAAATCTGGTAACTTAAACAATATGCACCAATTCCTTGAATGACATTAGTGACAAAAACTCAAAAAAAAAAAAAGAGGCTTATATTTATTAAAGAAATTGAATCAATAATTAGCAAACTTCCAAATCAACAAGCACCATGCCCAGATGGTTTCACTGGTGAATTCTATAAAACACTTAAGGAAGAAATTATACCAATTATCTACAATCTCTTCTAGAAAGAAAAAGAAAAAAGCAAGCAGAGAGTACACTTCCTACCTCATTTTATGAGGCCAGCATTACCCTACTACCAAAACCAGACAAAAATATTAGAAGGAAAACTTAGACTGATACCTCTTATGAACAGAGACACAAAAGTCCTCAACAAAATGTTAGCAAATTGAATCCAATACATAAAATTAATCATATACAGGTTGTGCATCCCAAATCCAAAAAATATGAAATCCAAAATGCTCCAAAATCCAACACTTTTTGAGGTATGACATGACACTCAAAGGAAATATTTGTTAGAGCATTTTGGATTTTGGATTTTCAGATTAGGGATGCTCTATCTGTTAAGTATCTGCAAATATTACAATATCCAAAAACATCTGAAGTCCAAAACACTTCTGGTCCCAAAGTATTTTGGACAAGGAATCCCCAACTTGTATTACAACTGTGTAAGATTTATTCTAGGCCTGCAAAGGCTGTTTCAACATTCAGAAGTAAATTATTATAACCCTTTACATCAATAGGCTAAAGAAGAAAAATCATGATTACATCGATAGATGCAAAAAATTTTTGAAAAATATCCAACACTTATTCAGCAAACTAGGAATAGAAAGAAATTCCTCAACTTGATAAAGAATGTGTATAAAATACCTACAGCTAACATCATGTTTAATAGTGAGAAACGAGATTCTTTCCCCTAAGACTGGTAAAAAGGCAAGGACGTCCTATCTCACCATTGATTACTAGTCAATGTATGGAAATTCCCAGCTAATGCTGTAAGACAAGAAAAGGAAATAAAAGAAATATAGATTGAAAAGAAAGACATGAAACTGTCGTTGTCTCCAGATGAGATGAGTATCTATATGGGAAATCCCGAAGAATCAACAAAAAAAACTCTCAGCACTAATAAGCAATTATAACAAGGATATAGGATACAAGCTTAATATACACAAATCAATTACTTTCAAGTATCAGCATTGAACAGCTGAGATTTAAAATCAGAAATGCAATACCATTTCAAAGCTATAGCAGCAAAAATAATAAAATATCTAGGCATAAATCTAAAAAGATACAGCATGTATGGAATTGAAATAAGGTAACCACAAAACTCTGATGAAAGAAATCAAAGACAATCTCAATAAACAGAGGACTATTCCATGATCATGGACAAGAACATACAACATTGTTAAGATGTCATCTCTTTCCAACTTAATCTCTAGAATACATGTCCTAATCAAAATCCCAGCAAATTATTTTGTGAGCATGACAAATTGATTCTAAAGTTTATATGAAAAAGCAAAAGACCCAGAATAGCCAACACGATACTAAAGAACAACAAAGCTGGAGAGTGGATCCTATCCCACTTCAAGACTTACTAGTAACATAAAGCTGTGGTGATCAAGATAGCATAGTATTGGTAAAAGAATAAACAAATAGATTATGGAATGTAACAGAGAACCCAGAAACAGTCCCACACAAAATCAGCTGATCTTTGACAAAAGGCACTTCAATGGTGAAGGAGTCTTTTCAACTACTGACACTAAACCAACCGGATAAGCATATGCAAAAATTTAATCTAGACACAGAATTTACATCTTTCACAAAATTAACTCAAAGTGGATCACAGACCTAAATGTAAAACTATGAAACTTCTAGGAGATAACGGAGGAAATCTAGGTGACCTTGGGTTTGGCAGTAGTTTTTAAGATATAAAAACACAATTAAGCATAATCCATGAAAGAAAAAATTGATCTTAGACTTTATTAAAATTAGAAACTTCTGCTCTGTGAAAGACACCAAGTGAATGAAAAGACAAGGCACAGACTGGGAGAAAATATTTGCAAACACATCTCTGATAAAAGATTTGCATCTAGAAAATACAAAGAATTGTTAAAATTCAACAATGAAGGGAAAAAACTACACAGGTAAAAGATCTGAAGAGATATCTCAACAAAGAAGATTAAACAGATGACAAAAAAGGTATGAAAAGATGCTTAATATCATGTGCAAACTGATCAACAGTGAGATACTACTATACACCTATTAGAATGGCTAAAACTCTCCAAAAAACTGACCATACCAAATGCTGATGAGGATATAAAACAGGAACTCTCATTTATGTTGGTGGGAATGCAAAATGGTACAGTCACTTCAAAGACAATTTGGCAGTTTCTCAGAAAGCTAAACATAGTCTTACCGTATGATCCAGCAATCTTGCTCCCTGGTATTTACCCAAATGAGCTGCAAACATAATCCACACAAAAACCTGCACACAAATGTTTCCAGAAGGTGCATCAGAATTGCTCAACAATGGAAGCAATGACCAGGCCCCTCAACAGGTGAATGGAGAAACAAACTGCTACATATGTATAGGAAACACCATTTGGCAATATAAAGAAGTGAGCAATCAAGCCATAAGAAGACTTGCTGGAGCCCTGAACACATGTTACTAAGTGAAAGAAGCCAAACTGGAAAAGCTACCTACTGAAAGATTCCAACTCTATGACATTCTGGAAAAGGCAAAACTACAGAGACAGTGAAAATATCAGTGGTTGCCAACGTAGGAGGGGAGACAGGTGAAATGTAAAATACAGGGAAGTGTAGGGAGGTGAAACTGTTCTGTATGATACTATAATGGAGGATATATGACATCATGCTTTTGTCAAAACCTAGAGTGAACCCTGACTGGCTCTCACCCCCTGGTGCACAGGCAGCTCCCAAATATATTTATATTCTTCACTGTAAATTATGGACTTCAGTTAAAAATAATGTATCAATATTTGCTCATTAATTGATAAATGCACCATGCTAATGCAAGAGATTAATAAGAGAAACTGGGAAGTGGGGAGGGGACATATGGGAGCTATCTGTGCAATTTGCTCAATTTTTCTATAAATTATAAATCTAAAACAGTTCTAAAAAGTAAAGTCTACTAATTAAAAATAATCCAATGGAAATAAAATGGGCAAAGAATCTAACTAGACATTTCTCCAAAGAAGATACACAAATAGCCAATAAGCACATGAAAAGATAGTTATTCCCATTTTAGTCATCTGGAAAATGCAAATCAAAACCAAAATGAGGAATTACTTCACACTCACTAGGATAGCTGGGATCAAAAAGTCAGATAAAAACAAGCACTGGTGGGATGCAGAGAAATCAGAACTCTCATACACTGCCAGTAGGAATATAAAATGATGAAATGATGCATTCACTTTGGAAAACAGTCCAACAGGTCTTCAAAATGTTAAACATAGAGTCACCATTTGACCATTTGACCTAGCAATTCCACCCCTAGATATATACCCAAGAAAAGTGAAAACGGACATCTACCAAAAACTTGTACACAAATGTTCTTATTAGCAGCATTATTCACAACAGCCGATAGGTAGAAACAACCCCAAAATGCCCGTCAATGAATAAAAGCATAAACAAAATGTGGTATACCCGTACAATACTATTCAGCCATAAAAAGGAATTAAGCACTGATACTACAAGGTGGATGAACCTTGAAAACACTGAGCTGTGTGACAGAAGCCAGTTACCAAAAAAAACACATCTAACATGATTCCAATTTACAGAAAATGTCCAGAATGGGCAAATACAGAGACAGAAAGTAGACTAGTGGTTGCTTTGGGCAGGGATGGGAGAGAGGACGCAAAGATCGGGGGATGACAGCAAGCGGCGCAAAGTTTCTTTCTGAGGTTCTAAAATTAATTGTGGTCACAGTTATATGAATATTCTCAAAATCACTCAATCATATACTTCAAGTGAGTGAATTGGATGGTACGTGAATTACATTTCAACACATTACTAAAAAATGTTACCCTCTAAATGCTGATGACTTCCAAATAGATTTCATAAATAAAAATATAAACATTGTGTGGCTCATACTTAAAATAAAAATTATGAATTGGCTACCTGAAATTCAAATCTAACTAAATGTCCTATATTTTGTCTGGCAGCCCTACTCCCAAATCTATTATATTCAACCTAGAATGTAGTTATCTTCAGCTCAAGATGCATGTGTTTAACTACACTATAGGTGGATCTATTTGATTATGCTCCGAATCCCAAACACACACAAACAAAACTAAGATCACCTCTCATTTCTTCTGAAGAGACAGTCTGGTACCTGGTACCTTAGGGCTTGTATGTTCAGGTTGACTGTAGAGGTCTCCTGTTGCCCTCTCTGAACCCCCAGTGGCCTGGAATAAACACCAGCTGTTGGATCACATGGCAGGAGAAGCTTCAATATGTTAGTAAACAACATACATGCTGGAAAGCACAGGTTCCCTGTCTCAAACCAAACTCAGCTCCTGTCTCCCCACACTTTGCCACCATCATCTCTGACCTGGAAATCTGATGTACCATCCAATCTCCACAGTACACTAATTTATTTCTTTTTTTTTAGTATCTTAATTTTTAGTTTTATTATTATTAACAGCAGTGTCTCACTATGTTACCCAGACTGGCCTCGAACTCCTGGGCTCAAATGATCCTCCTGCCTCAGTCTCCCACATTGCTAGGACTATAGGCATGTGCCACCATGCCTAGATTGCATCCATTTACTTATAAAATTAAAATCTGGTATCTTCACTCCTCTGCTTGAAACTTTTCAATGCAATGGCTCCCACTGTCGTAGGGTGAAGTTTATCCATCTTCTGTGTTGACTGTGGAGGTCTACTCTTGCCAGGTGTTTACTATGTCACTCCTCTGCCTGACCTTCCCATCCTGATCCACACCAGAAATCCCCACTGGAGCCACTCCTGGTCAGCATGCAGATCCCAGTCTGAGATACCAAATCCTCCATGAACCCTTCTCTGGGGCCAGTGTGAGGTACCTTGTGCCTCTCATAAAAAGCTCCAAACATGACCTATCACAGAATATGGAAACTGTCCATCCCTCATCTATACATCCTCGGGGAGACTGGAGACTGCACAGGCCAGAGACTGGCCTGCCATGTTGGACATTTTGGTCCCAGCTGTCCATATAGTCACTGGCATAGAGCAAAGTACTCAACAAAAAGTATGAATCAGCCTATTAATCAATAACCAAAAGATAAAACTATGTAAATGTTACAAAGGTCTAGCTGAGTATGTGTCATTACTCCCTTAAGACTGGAGACACAGAAATACACACAATAATTCAATCTCATAAGGAAAATTTTCTTGAAAAAATCAATTTGTGTTTGTTGAAATATTTCAAAATCCCAAAAAGGATAAAATTGAGATTACTACTTTTTTTCCTCCTGCCCCCATACATATTAACACATGCAACTATTTTAAAGGGTAGGAGGAGACATAAGCCACTATTTAAAAGATGGTAAACAATTTGATAGTCTGATCCTAGAAATCTGATACAATCGTGAGTTAAGAACAAGAATTTCTTAAGGAAACAGAACTACAGCCTTATTTAAAAGAAATACAATATTTAAGAAAGTCTTTATGCCATATGTTGTTCTAAAATGAAGTTAAGCCAGATTACAAAGATACATACAATTATATGAAATTTTAAAGTAAGTAAAGAGATCTCAATAGGAAAAAAGCACATGAGTAGAAGATAAATCTGGAAGAGAAGTTAAGATGCAAAATATATGCCTCGTGGTTCTACATTTTGGCACAAGAAGGGTCTGAGATGTGGTGCTACCTTTGCTGGTGGTCTGTCCCATCACTGGGCCATGTCAATTCTAACGGCCCTGCATTACCACCCTCATAAACTGCACATTTCCATCCCTACACATGGTATTTCCCAGGTTTTCCCCCAGTATCATCTTATGATACCTCTAAAGTCTCATGCTCACCAGTTTTATTATTCTTCAACTTTTCTATCTGAAAATTAAAAAAAATATATACCCTCAGCTAATGCCCTATCAGACCATCATATTTCCTCTCCAGTGACAAGCTCACTTTCTACAGCATTCCTGCCAGGGCGTGCCTCATTGTCCCAAACTGCCTCTTCCTAAGTATATTCTACATTAGACCAAAGAGTTACATACATTTAAAACAGCATGGTGATTTACAACCGCTTTTTTTTTTTTAAACACTAAATATGATGATGACAACAAAAATTCTGTGCTGGAATAAAATCAAGTTTTGTGTTCACCCAGTTCTAAATCACACACTAACAGCTTCAACTGCAGGCAAAAGGGCATAAAACCAAAGCACATTTTGATTCACTCTAAAACTAAATCTTTTCAAACAAATTCCTTTTGCTTTACCAAGATTTATGTACAAAAGCTGAAGGCTTCTATCCTCCAATCTTAAATAGATGCACTTGGAATACAGTTAAGCGGTTTGTTCCAGCTGTTTAAAGCTACAATCCCATGAGCCTGCCTCCTGGAGGCATTGCAGACTTTACATATTTGAAAACTAATAGAATGGGTCAGTCAAAGGACACACTTGAGGTCTGCATCTGTTAAAAGCTGGAGGTGGGAGAAACTATTAAGAAATTGAGAATGTTCTAGGGGTACGTAATAAAACTAATTTTAATAAAATACATTTTATAGTAATTACTGAAACATGTTTGGAATAGTATTAACACCTTTGTTATTGTGCTATCTAAATAATAGCAACATGAGTTTCACTGTTTTTATGAAACCAGAAATCAGTATCCACCAGTATGCTACTTAACCACTTATTATCGACATATACTTTGAAAAACAGCCTAAGCTTAAAGTTCAAGCCAGTGGAACTAAGAATTTGTTTTATACATTATCTGTATTCTTTTAATAGAAATAACAACCATCTCTGTAGTTTTTTTCTGGTCTTTCACATGCTATGATAATTAACTTTTTCCTCAATATTTAATAATGCCTGCTTAAATTTGCATACCCTATATAACTGTCAAAGAACTTAGATCTTCACTATTTTCTGTGAAATTCACAAACAACCTTGTCAACAGGTATTATAACTTCCATTTTATAGGTAACGACACGGATAGTAGCTATGCTATAAATAAATACAAACATGCATCCATCGTTTGAGGGCCTGCTTATTTAATGATTAAGGGATGGTGATGCCACTTCAAGTACATTTTATTCCTTCTATCAAAAGATCAACTCAATCTAAACAAAGTCATGGCTCTTCAACTTCCGTAAATCCAACCCAAGAATATTTACATGGTTGCCCCACTAAGTCAGAAACTTCATCAATTATAATCTCAAAACCCTTTCTAATAACCCCTAAGATGGCAACTAAAGTACCTAAACTTATTCAGAGCACAAGGATACCTTGGCAATTACACTGCTATGAAAAAGATTAGGAAATGAACAACCAGGGAAATGTCACATATCAACACTTTCACTTAAGAATTGTCACTACTTGAAACACACAAATTTCAGTAAATTTGGTAAGAAAAAAATATTTAAGAATTCTCCTGTTCTGTGAAGCAATGGTAACTCAGAAGTTGCTCATTTTCAAATACCATATGTCAATTAACAGCCTCTTATGACAAACAACCATAACAAATTTAGGTGAATTAAACATAGGTCCAGATATTATTGAGACATAAGTTTCTACCTCCTACAGACTCAAGTGAGACACTAACTTTCTTTCAGCTTGAGTTAGATGAGAGAAAATGCAATTCATATTTCCAGAAGCAAGAGTGGCAGATTTTCCAGTAAGCTTCTTGTTCTCATTTTACTATTTTAAGACTTCTGATCATTCCCAGTGCTGCTGTATGGCAAGACCTGGTTTCTGCTGGGTGATCATTTTCACAGCATGATGCTTTACTAAAACTGTCTTCAAAAACTGTTTTTATTCGTATTTAGCTTCAATGTATTTATATACAAAATACCATTTCAATGGAATTGTGCCAATAAAAGAAACAGCTTACTAGAATTTCAGTTGACTTTGTTAAAGGAAATTATTTTAAATTAATGTGGCTACTGAACTTCTGCCATCCTTGACCTCAGAAAATATATTCCTTCTAATTTTTGCTGTGAACATTTATTTAAGTTAAAATCCAGCTCATGAATGTTGACCATAAAGGAGTCTAAACTTTCCTGCTACTATTTCATATTCTTTTTCTAAACAAGGGCGACCACATGGTTGCTACATTAGTATGCATAGCCAGATCACCACCATTAAGTGAAATCATCTATGTATTTTTGGTAGAATCTTTAACAACTTCCATGCCCGCCAGTGAAATGGAACAAGGCTGTTTTGTTTTCAGACAGCAACAATTTGATCTCTGGTTTACTAGATGGGGCTCAAAATATTTTTCCATATGTTTTTTTGCAAAGAGAATCTGACATCAGTGTGGTTTACCTTTACCAGTGAATGCAGGCATTTTTCACCAAACATATCCCAGAGGAAGGTCAGGTCTTCTTGGCTATCTACATGTGGCTGCAGCTGGGCTGGCAGAGCAGTCAGCAGCTCATACAGACCTATAAAATGAAAATAAAACACAGAGCGTAATCTTAGAGTGATCTCATTAATTTCGCTTAAGGTGTGTGTAAATGACAGCTGGAACATGTCGTTTTTACTGGGTCTGTATTCTGGGACATCAAGCTAAACACTTCTCCAAAAAAGCAAAGGAAGTTTTTTTTTGATTTTCAAATTCCAAAGCAGTATGTATTAACAGACTAGTTTCTACCCTTCACGGTTGTCAACATTCTATAGTCATCCAAGTTTACATAACCCAGGACCGAAAATGTGTACAGGTTTTCAAAAAAAAGAAGAAGAAGAAAACACATACATTCCTTTCCTTAATCGTTATTACATTTCCTTCAATGTGAGCCAAAGAGTGAAATGAGTCATGAATAGGAAAAACTTCCTTAGAAGACCAGAAAATTGATAGGGTGGTCCATTAAAAAGGTTTGTAGTTTCCAAATAGTTGCTAATAACATATAGCCTCAAAAACATTTGCATTATCTAACATCCAGAAGAAAGTTCTACAAAGTCAGACAAAATAAATCTTACATGGGGCTGCATTATTGTAGTCAATGATTTAAAAAAAACAAACTATGTAGCACTTAGTTTGAATTTTGGAGATGTAAAGTTTATCTAATACCCTCTTGGAAGAGTTAAAGTAACAGATGCAGGTTATTCCTGGCTCGTGGAGCCTCACGAGACGCTTCCTAGGGGTAGACAGTAGCTCAGTGTTCCATGGCAGCAAGCTACGTAAACCATCCATCGCCATCACAGGCCATCAGACTCCTGTCCAAGAAATGTTGCAACAGCGCTTGCCCAAGACTCTTTAGGGAGGTGACCTGGCAGAAGTCAGTATCAACTCCTAGCACATGTTTCATTTTCCAGTGGGATTACATGAGGTAAAAAGGACAAAATTCCTTTTATTTCTGTCTGCTGTCTACAAAAACACCAAGACCTCCTGGGATGTACAACACACAGGACTATTGTTATTTTTGGTCTCAGTAAGTGTTGCTGTTTATCAGAGGGACAGCTTTACAAGATATTTAACTGGCAAAAAATGGTAAATTATGGGCTGCTGATTGGTGTATCTATTATCTTCCTAGAGCATTATCATAGTCTGCTAATCAGTGATAATTCACAACCAAATGCATTAGGTCCCACTTTGAAAGTCAGATATGTAATTTGGGAGGCTGATTAAATTCAAACATTCCTGGGGCTGTATTTGGCCCAAAAAAGCTAAAATACTGTACAGAAAAAGAAAAAAAAACTTTTCCTAATTATATTCATGAATATTCTTGGTGGTTTACATTTATTCCCTTAAAAACCTGGCATTCTGCCTAAACCAGCTTTTATTTACAATTTGGTAAAACTATTTTTAAGGTGTCTCAACCTAACTCAATCCATAATAATGCTGGTCTCATTTATATATATATACATATAAATTCCAGTAGTGAATTCCAATAGTGAAAAATATACTATAAATACTAAATATACTAAAAATATACTATAAAAAAATATAAAATTATTGATTGCCAAGGTCAGATCAGTGGTTAAGGTTAGAGGTTCGAAAACGTGAAATTATATAAAAAGAGGGTAGAATTTCATTATTTTGTTATTGATTTAGGGAGCTGTAAAAATAATTACCTATTCCTTGGTAATATGACTTAGAGTTTAATTAAGGATATTAATTCAACTGTGGTATAATTTACATGGCATAAGTTGTTGGGAGAATCAAATGAGTCAAAACATTAGAACAGTCCCTGTTACACAGTAACGACTCAATATGTTTCATAGGGAACTAACTCGGTGATTTCAGCCATTATTAATTATTATTATTCATATTATTACTGCAAAAGGAAAAGTCTGTATCAAACAGACCCAAATTCAAGTCCAAGGTCTACACTTAGAGCATCTGCCATAACTTACCTGAGTCTTGTTTCCCTCATGTGTTTAAAAAGAAATGGTATGGACGTACAGACATCATCAGGACATTATGGCCACAGAGGAGAAAAACTTGCAAATGGATATACATATCACTGGCTGATAATATAGATTTGACTTGTGATTTCTTACCCAGCATGGTGACAGAAACATTGTCACATTTTTGGCTGTGTCCTCACCATTCTGCCTGCCCAGGCTGCCCTTCAAAGCATCTTTTTGGCAGAGATCCTAAAACTCTACTGCGTTGAGCACAGGAACCATTTCTGTCCTCTTACTCATTTTCTGTAGAAATCTCCCAAAACATAGGTGACCCACTCCTGCTGACATCCATTTAACCATCCTGACCAGGCTGTCACTGTGAATGTCAGCACAGAGGGGCTGACTCAGATGACCAGAGTGTGATACTGTGTGTCCCTGCACTACAACAACCCAGCCTACTGGACTTTTATTCTTTTTTTTTTTTAAATAGCAGCTTTATTGAAATACATAACATGTCTTACAGTTTACCCATTTGAAGTGCTCTACTGAGTGGATTTTACCATAGTCACAGAGAGTTGTATGTCCATCCCCTAGAACATTCTAGAGTTTTCCAGAACAAATTCTAGAACATTTTCATCACATTACAAAGAAACTGCATCCCTTAGCTAGCCCCCTCCTCTTCCTGCACCCCATCCTAGTCCCAGACAAACACTGACCTACTTTCTGGACATTTCCCATAAAAGGCATCACATAATAGATGACCCTTTGTCACTCTGTTCTTTCCTTTTTTTTTGAGGCAGAGTCTCACTCTGTCGCCCGAGCTAGAATGCTGTGGTGTCAGCCTAGCTCATAGCAACCTCAAACTCCTGGGCTCAAACGATCCTCCCGCCTAAGCCTCCCGAGTAGCTGGGACTACAGGCATGAGCCACCATGCATGGCTAATTTTTTTGTATATGTATTTTTAGTTGTCCAGCTAATTTCTCTCTATTTTTAGTAGCAACGGGGTCTCACTCTTGCTCAGGCTGGTCTCAAACTCCTGAGCTCAAACGATCCTCCCGCCTCGGCCTCCCAGAGTGTTAGGATTACAGGCGTGAGCCACTGCGCCCAGCCACTCTGTTCTTTCCTTTCGGACAGAATGTTCTCAAGGTTCATCCATGTGGTAGCAAGTGTCACTGCTTCATCCCTCTCTGTCCCTGAATAATATTGCATTATAGGGATATACGTCTTTTTTGTTCATCCATTTTTCATTGGGACATTTGGGCTATTTGCGCTGTTTCAGCTACTATGATTAATGCTTCTGTGAATATTCATGTACAAGGTTTTGCACGAATATATTTTCCTTTATGTTAGGTATACGCCTGGGAGTGGCCTTGCTGGGTCGCTTGATGATTCTAGATGTAACTTTCTGAAGACTTAGCCAGCCTTTCTTCTGGGAAGCCTGCCCTGATTTCCTCACGTATGTGCAAGGCTGGGCGGGAACCTGGATATAAAACTGGAACCTCCTCTTGTTTTCTAGAACAACACATGCTACATGGAACAGTGACCGCTCGTAACACCCAGTGGGCCGGGCCCAAGCCCTTGGCACATTACTTCATTGAATCCTTACCGTGACTCTAAATCACGTGTGGTTATTTTGCCCTTTATATGGCTGATTCAGAGAAGAGACAAGTTGAAGGCCATGAGGCTTTTGCTAACAAAGAGCCTGGCACACAGAAGGTACCAACACACATTAGCACAGGCACCAAGGAAGAAGGGCTCACATCGTGTTTGTTGATTGAGCAAGTGAGTAGATGAAGAATGACAAAACCAAGGGCAGATCTGGGAGTCTTAAAGTGGAGCTGGCTTCAACAGAAATGACTGTCCCATAGGGCCTTCAGAATTGAGGCAGGACCATACCTGCCATTTTTACACAAGGCGAGGAAGCGTCCTGGACGCCCCTGGACGTCCTGGATGCTGGTGAGGTCTGGCCAGGCTGCTGCACAGCCCTGTTCTCTGCCCATCCTCTCACCTCATCACAGAAGGACAAGGAACTGGCCACGTCGTTGCCATACCAAGGAAGCACCTGAGGATGATCCAGTGACCTACATTGTGCCTTCTCATAGCACAGTCTCTGGGACCCACAGCAACCCAGCTCCTGGCCTCACTCCCTGCGGACCTCACTGTCCGTACAGCTCACCTGGCATTTAGCAGATGGGCACAGACTCCCAGCCACCTGATCGCTAAGGCCCATGTGTTTCCCACCAGCCTAGACCTTTGCTACCCTGGAGGCAAGAAAGAGCTTTATGCTGTGGACAGCTGCATACCCTTCACTGCAGGAAGCTGTTAAAACAATATTATGTTTCTCAAAGACTATTACTCAAGTATAAGATGGAATTCTCAAAAAAATAAAATAAAATAAAAGTTAAAAAAATAAAAAGAAATGGTAGCCTACATATAGGATAAAAATGCAAAGAACTAAATACACAAATATACACAGACACACACAATTGAGTCCATACAAAATAGGAAATCTGAATAAGGTCAATGACAATTTCCTAGTTGCAATACTCTATTATAGTTACATAAGGTGTTACCATTGGAGGAAAGTAGGTGGGCACGTGGCATCTCTCTGTATTAACTTTTGCAAGATAATAAAATGTTAATACAAAACAAACAATTTGTGGTAAATACGGTGGTCTGTAAGAATTCAATGGACCAATCACACGGCAGGCGGCAAAGAGCAGGCACTTGATAAAAAGTAAATTTCTCCTTTCCTTAATCTGCCTTCCCCTAGAATGAAAATGTCATTTCAGTCCAGTGGTTCAAAGTCAAAGCAACAGCTCAGCTATATGTTCCAATGGGATACAATACTATACTCAAAAATAAAACCACCCTAGTCTTTTACATATGGAAAGTGTTAACTTTACTCAAGTACTCCTTACATTTTGTGGGAATAAGCCATATTATGTTTAATTTTTAAAAAAAAAATAATTTTTCTGTTAGCAGAAGCTCATAAACCTGAGTTTTGTAGGTTTTATTAGTTTTATGCAACCCTAACTTATATACCACCACAGTTTGGCATTCTAGTGTCAACAGCAATCCCTTCTCTGCAGCTACCACATCTGGCAACCATGGCCAAAGCCAGCATAGGCAGGAGAGTGCCAACTAGAAATTAAAGACGTGGTTAGAAGAGCTACCACGCCAGAGCTGCGTTGAGTCTCAATGATGGTAATACAGACAACTACTTTCACTCAAATAAATTACACAGACTCAGAAATCATTTCTGCCCATGCATGCAACTGGGTCTGTGTTCTGACATGTGTTTTAAAATACTCCAATATTCTGTTGTTCCTAGAATTCCAATAGTGAAAAATACTGTAAAACCCAAATGGTTTTGGTCCTGGAGATTCAGAGGGCAAGTAATGAGAGTTTAGATAGCAAGCTACTTGGTCCTGATCAAGAGCTGGGACAATGAGTCACCCTACACCCTGCAGGCATCCAACTCATGAATGTTTCATGCCAATAAACATTATGGTAGCTATGTATGAATCAAGCGCTGTTCAAAAATCTAAAGATCTAAGACAAATCAGACAAAGTTCCCGTCCTCAGGAGTTGACAGTGCAGAAGACATGCACAGACAGGTCTGTTATTCAGTACAGGACAAGGTTAGAGTGCTTTGGCAAAGGTGAGGGAAGTGGCCAATTCCTGCAGAGGAGGAAGAAAGACATCAGAGAATTAGGTCTTTGCTACGCTTTGGATATGTTGTACAAAAAGCACATGTTGTAAACTTAATCCCCCATGCAAATGTTGAGAGCTGGGGCCTGATAAGAGGTCGTTAAGCCACAAGGGCTCCTCCCTCACACATAGATGAATGCTGTTCTCCAGGGGGTGGGTTCATTATAAGAGTGAAAGTCAATCCCCTTCCCTCTCTCTCATCCTCTCTTTGCCCTTCTGCCACAGACAACACAGCAAAAAGGTCCTTGCCAGATGTCGGCACCTTGATCTTGGGCTTCACAGCCTCCAAAAACTGCGAGCCAATAAATTTTTGTTCATTATAGATTACCCAGCCTGCTATATTCTATTACTGAGTTTTTATATTCAGAGCACTATGCTAGTCACTGGAGATAGAACTAAGTACAGAACATACCAGTTTCTGCCCTCAGAGATCTTACCTGAGAATATGCCCAAATATAAAGCAACCCTAATTATAAGGATCTCCTATTTGCCCAAGAAAAGATCCAAAACATATTTTCATCCAAATAAATACACAGACGTATAGGCTACCAATGAAATACATCTACTTAATTAATATTTCATTATTTATGTCTAATTAATTCAAATATCGAATTGATTTTTGGAGATGTTGATAAAATGCTCATGCCCGTTTGTAACATTTAAATTACAATTTAGTTAGGAACACATACTGTAAATTACCTCTGAGGTAAAATATATTAATTTAGATATTTGCTTTTTGTCCCATTTGTACATTTCATGCAACCATTTCATTTAAAGTTTTCATAATGACTTCCTCATCACTACTGTCACTTTTAGAGCTAGAAAGTATCATTTTCACTTCTAGGTAAATAGTCTGAGAT
Organism: Lepilemur ruficaudatus; assembly: GCA_963574885.1. Classification (NCBI taxonomy): domain Eukaryota; kingdom Metazoa; phylum Chordata; class Mammalia; order Primates; family Lepilemuridae; genus Lepilemur; species Lepilemur ruficaudatus. Next base: position 13,195 of record CAUYRT010043460.1, on the reverse strand, counting down.
ATAGCACTTTTTGATGATTTCTGAGATGCTGTCACTGGAAATCTGCATTAAACTGATTGCTTTTTCCTTTGTCCCATAACTATCTATTTTTTATCTCTACAACAGAATCACGAACCACTTAGCTGCTATTTAAGTATCTTTAACATTTGCAAACATGAGGTCACAACCTTTCTCCAAGGAATAATAATTAAATCTAGCTTAAACTTAACATGTTCTTTTTTTGAAGCAATTCTGTCAAATGATCTCTAAAACCATCTCCAAAACTTGGGAATTTAGGTTATATGAGAATCAATATGCCTTCCCCATTCAACACATTTTTGTGTAAATGAAAAAACTGAGAGAGGTCCCTGTAAGAGATTTTGTAAGGACTTGGATAAGGCAGCTTTCTCTTCTCTGAGAATTTTGAGGAGGAAAAAAAATCTCACTTTATATTTGGGTATAGATGATAGATACCGTCAAATATGCCAGTGAAGAGTTGCAATAAATAACATTACTTCATAAAATTTTTCAGTAGAGAAAATGCAATATTTTTAATTAGTATATTTTATTGATACATACTGAAGGAAAAGAAAGCCACCACAGCAAAACTAAAATATGTCAAAGGTCGGTTGATTAATAGGTATAATAAGAATTATAACAATTTAAAGATGACAGCAATCAATAAAGGTCAGAAAAGGCTATACTGGAATTTGCAGGACTTGAGCTGAGCTCTAAAAAGGGAAAACAGAATCTGGAAGGGCACATTCTAGACTGGAGAATACCATGTGAAAAGTCAGCAATAATCCTGTGAATCTACACATTTTTTCAGTGCACTGAATCTCAGAACAAGTGAAGAAATCACCAGTAAGTAACCAAACCCTAATTTCCACCTCCTACGTCTGCATCAGGCATAGTCCAGGCTGGAGGCAGGAGCTCTGCAGTAATGTGCACAGGGGAAGTTTAATATAAATAATTATCACCAGTAACAAGGGACTGTCTGTAAAGTAGTGAAGAGAACTCGAAAGAGTATCCAGAGCTGAAGGAGAGCACCCAAGAAGGAAACAGCCTTGGAAAAGGGTCTCCTTCTGCAAGACTAGGATTTGCATCTCTTTGGAGAAGAGGTGTCTGCGCTTACTAGGTGGCCGGGCTCGCTGGGCCAGAGCTCCTCCATCATCACTAGGCAGCAGGGAACACGCTTCCAAGGTGCAGGCGGACGAAAGAAATGAAGAGTCCCTTCCGTACCTCCCCCAGGGACAGATGGATTGAGGCTGGCAGTCAGGACCTCACAGCCCTTCCCCTGGGGACAGGTGGATTGAGGCTGGCAGTCAGGACCTCACAGGCAGGACTTGAAAGGCATAAGCAGCACGGGGGAGCATAAACTGAAGGGGCGGGCAAGCCAGAAACATCCCTCACGCCATGCAGGGTTGGGAAGTCGACCTCCAGGATGCCTACGAGACTCTCTGGGAAACGTCCATGGGGGTGTAGCTAAAAACCATAAGGTGGACAGTGCCACTTGCCCCACATGTGCTGTTAGCAATCCTGCGAAAGCAGAAGCAGCAGCAAATGCCGCCTCCTCCTGCCATGTCCCTCCAGCGTGCTCTGACCAGCAGCAAAGCAGAACTATTTCAAGGCCTAGCTCTGTTTTCATAGTGGGCAATGAGTATGGATATGGGGGTTGGAGGTAATAAATGATAACTGGATCCACCTTTTACATATAGATTAAGCAGGTATGTTCTTTTTTTGAGAAAGAAAACCATCTTGTCTTTTGGCTTTTGTTGTGGTGTGGCTTTCTGTTGTCTGGGGACACAATAAAAAATGCTTAACTAGTGATGACTAAAGGTAAAGTTTTGCTAATAAGGATGTGAAAGGGAAACATTATTAAATCAAAGGCTGGTATTTACGTTTGTCTATTTTAACAGGTTAAGCCTGGACTCACTAGCTCAGCAGGAGGATGTTATTTAAGCCAAAGTTCTAAGTTCAGCAGATGACAAATGAACATTCTTGTGATGGTTAATTTTAGGGGTCAACTTGGCTGGGCAAAGGGATGCCCAGATAGCTGATAAAACACTTCCAGGTGTGTCTGAAAAAGATTAGCATTTAGAAGGGTAGACTCAGGAAAGAAGACCCCTCCTCACCAACAAGGGCGACATGGACCAAACCACTGAACAGTACAAGGCAGCAGAGGAAGGGCAAATCCTCTCTCTTTTTCATCTGGGACATCCATCTTCTCCTGCCCGCACTTCAGATGTCAGAGCCTATGGTTCTCGGGCCTCTGGACTCTGGTACTTACAGCAGCCCACCCCCAACCCAGTCTCAGGCCCTCAGACTGAATGGTGCCACTGGCATTCCCAGCTTGCAGACGGCAAACTGTGGGACTTACAGGCCCCACAACTGTGTGAGTGAATCCCCACAGTAAATCTCATAACCATCCTCCTATAAACACGTGTGTCTATCTCTACATACATATGTGTGCATACATGTGTGCATGTGTGTATCCTATTGACTCTGCTTCTCTGGAGAACCCTAACACAACTATTTTCTATCCAAAGAGCACTATCTTAACTTCAACTTCCTTACAAATGTACGGTACTCATAAAAGAGAACAAAGATAGATTGTGGTTTTCCAACATTAAAAAAAAATCCCCTCACTGTGGGAGAATAATACAAAGTACAGAAATTACAAGGGTTAAGGAGGGTGTTTATAACAGTAGGAACTAATTGCAAAGAGATGCAAAGACGTTTTATGATTTTTAAATTGGTTACCAAAGCCTACTGTTTGGGAACCAAATATTGTGACCTATTCCCTCTCTTCCAGAGGAATTTCATAGGGCAAATTTTGGCTGTATAAAATCATGAAAAGTAACAGACTAATGAGAATGCCTTCAGTCCAGTATAAACAGCCCACTCTGTGAGCCAGCTCATTAAGCCACCTCATACGTGGGTCATGGTTTTAATTTAACTACACTGACTTGTTTGATTGGATTTAAATGTGCTATAGCTGGCTTCCCTGTACCCATGCTATAATAAAGGATAAAAACACACGTCACTTTTCCTTAAAGATAAAAACTATATACTTTGAGGTCACTGACTTACCTCATTGGACCTTAATATGCTGTAGCTATCTTCCTGAACCCATGCTATACTGCAGGATAAACGTATCTGCCATCGTCTTTAAAGATAAAAGACTTTATGCTTTTTCCTCCAGCAACTTACAATCAGAGTATCTTCTTGAGGCTTTCACAGCTCTGGGCATGCAACTGACAGAGGATTATGAGTAGTATTTTATATACAGTTTTAGCAACTTCAAGTTGCCTTGAATTTTTTTTTTCTGCAATATACAGAGAAGAGTAATACTGCAAAGCTAAAAAATCATGCTAAAGTTATATTTTCTTTTCTTCTTGTCTTTTGTTTTTGTTTTTTTTGTTTTTAGAGACAGGGTCTAGCTCTGTTGTCCAGGATGGAGTGCAGTGGCCCAATCATGGCTCCTCATTTCAACTTCGAACTCCTGGGTTTAAGCAATCCTCCCATTTCAGCCTCCTTTGTAGCTGGGAGTACAGGCACACACCACCATGCCCCGCTAATTTTTTTAAAATGTTTTATAGAGATGGGGATCTCACTATGTTGCCAGACTGGTCTCTAACTCCTGGCCTCAAGTGATCCTCCCACCTCAGCCTCCCAAAGTGCTGGGATTATAGGTGTGAGCCACCTAGCCCGTCCTAAAGTCATATTTTTTGTCATAATCTTGTATCTTTATATAAGATATATGTAAGTTACAGGTGGGTGATTTGACCAAGGCCCGGGGACAGCAGACAGCACTGACCTCACCCATAGGAAATATAACCATGATGAATAAACAATTCACTCAAAGTTATAATACATTAATCAGAAGATAATTACAAAGTGTCGTCATTCTGAATTAGTAAGATTTCATTGCCTTTAAGATTACTCAAACCACTGGAAATTATCATAATACTTTTAACTGTGGGTAAAAGTTAGGGGGTCTAAACAGTTAGACCCTAATCAATTTTCACCTTGTCTCATAAAACCAGTTATTAAAAATTATGCCTATTTCTATCCTCTGCCCCCCTTTAATCCATCCTTTCTACCACCAACTGATAAAGTTCCCTAAAATAATACTTAGTAGACTGGGCAAAAGACTGAGGGAGACCTAGTCTCTATAAAAAATTTAAAAGTTAGCCAGGCACGGTGCCATGTGCCTATAGACCCAGCTACTAAGGAGGCTGAGGCAGGAGGATCATTTGAGCCTAGGAGTTCAAGGTTGCAGTGATCTATGATCGTACCACTGTACTCTAGCATGGGCAACAGTGCTAGACCCTGTCTTAAAAATAATAATACTTAGTAATAATTACCAGTAGCAAGTCATAGTAGTATTAATCATACATAATACAGAGACATGGCATATATGTGAGTGCTTCCCAGGTTATCTCATTTGGCACTCCCAATAAGCAGGTGTCAGTACTACCTGCATTTTATAGGAAGAAACACATTTAGCCTAGTAAGTGGCACAGTCAGTATTTAAACTCAACTCTGGCTTATGCCTCCCATAATAATCCCATCATTTTAAACTTCTACTCACCTTCACGGGCTACTTATAAGGGAAAAGCTAAATGCCTAATATGATACCCAAATTGCAGATGTATCAAATTTCAAATATTTATGAAACTATAAAAATATTACAAGAAGATTTCATAAAATAGCTTTATCATGGAGTAAAAAAGACTTTCCTAGCATGACAAAGAGCTTTGAAACCATATAATAATTGATAGATTTTATAACAAGATTTTTATTTTATTTGTTTGTTTTATCAAAAAACCAAAGAAGTTCGCAGAGAAACTGCTAAAATTATTTGCAGCAAGCAAGTGAATGACATCAAGTGCAATAAAAGATGAATAAACCTTAGAAAAATGGATAATGGAACATGACTATGCAAAAAAGGTAGAGAAATTGATGGCTCAAAAAATTAGCACATGAAGTGATGTTTAACCCAACAAATAATTAAAGAAAAGCCAAACAGAGCATATCATTTTTCCTCTATCCACTTAGAAAACAATTAAGTTTGCAAATAGCCATTATTGGCAAGGGCCAGAGAAGTTAGTCCAGCAATCATTTGGTGGGATCCAACTCACTCAACATCAAGTGACATTTCTTGAGCACCGTAAGTTAGTTCTACATGCCAAACACTATTCAATATGAAAACGGAAAGCTTGCATTCTTTGATAAAGAAATCCACCTTCATTCACTCATTCATTACAGTTCTAGGTGGCCAAGAGGGCCATCTGCAAGATCTGTATCCAACTGTTATCAGTGTGGAATTTGAGAAGAGAAACCACAAGAACAGGAGATAATTACTTTCATTTCTGCTGCATGTATTTGCATACTGTTTCAGTTTTTATTAGACAGATATTACTTTTAAATTTTAAAAACTGCACTTCTAGCTAATAACCTGATGTAAACTTTTTTTCCAGCAGTATAGCTTACAACTCCCCTCAAATTCTGTTCCAGCCACAGTGGACTGTTATTAATACTTGCTGTAGCCTGAAATTATAACTGTACCCATGTGACCTTACACAAATCCACCAGATAACTAATTTCCCAATGATGCCCATCATCAGGACTGCTGAGAGATTATCTGAAGGACAAAACAAGCATGGTAATGTGCTTAATCAATGTTTCACTATCCGGTTCAACGTAACATACTCAACAACATCTCAAGGGGCGTGTTTAAGAAACTGGCAGGCTCCAGTGTCCCTCCACATGTCAACCTTCCTCTTGATCCTTTCCCATCCACACTCCACAGACATTCAGTTCTTACCATGTGCCAGGCACGGTTAAGGGCTGGGGACACAATGACAAGGGGAGAAAAAAAGAAGCAAGAAAAGCAGCCCCCAGTGTCATGTAGGAGCCATATGTTAGTAATTGCAAAGATAAAGTTCTACCTCTAAGAAGAGCTATAAAGGAGGAGGCTGTAGCACCAGGAAAGTGCAACAGAGGGATGTAAACACTTTAGGGACAGCATCCCTGAGGAAGTGACAACCTACTGAAATCTGAAGGAAGTTCAAACATTAACTAGGAGGTACTGAAGAGAGGCCCTGGGGTGGAATGCTTAGAATCTGGAGCCACGTCACATAAACACAAATCCCAACTCAGCAATGGGGAAAATTAGTTAATGTCTCTGTGCGTGCATTTGTTCATCTATAAAACAGGTATAGTAGTACTAATCTTATAGGGTTGCTATAAGGATTAAATGCGCTATTTACAAAGCTTCCAATGATGCTTCACTTTGCTGAACAACTGATATAAGTATCTTTTAAATAAAAATAAAACAAATTCCAAATTAAATGCTAAAACATGTTATGTCCAAGCATTAAGGAAGACAGATCACAAAACACAAGTTTATTCTGCTGGAATACATTAAGAGGGAGGGAGAGGGAACACTTTTGCAGTAGGCAATAAAGCTAGGCAAAGATGGAGCCTTATTTTGGGTAAAGAGTGAACTAGAAAGATGAGAAATGAAGAACCACACACCACTGACCCAGGGCAGTGTAGACATCTACATCATCAGGAGTAGCAGAGAGGACAAGAAAGATGACAAAAATGGTTTCTGTCCTTAAACAGCTTAACAACTTTCCAGATAAAGTTAATGCAACAAATATTTGCAAGAAACATCAATAACTAAAATGTTATATCAATGTTACGTATTCACTGACAACGTACTGCCTCATGGCCTGACACAAATGGTACACCAGTGCACACGCCGTATCAAAATCCAAACTGAGGGTCCGGAGAAGCAGTCATTTGCCATTAATGCTAAACATGCTGAAATAGTTGTAGACTCAGCTTAGAAAATGTTTCGAGTAATAAAAGAAAAATAATATTGACCCTTTTACGGAGATAATTATAAATAATTTTCACTTCCCTCTAGACTACTGGTGTTAGACATAACAAAGAAACACTCTGGGGACGGCCAACCACAGCACACTAATGCTGGCTCACAGGAGCAAACATCAGAACAGATCTGACCGACAACAAACGTTCTCTCCAATTATTCAATCCTGCTGGATCTCTGGGCCCCTAACTCTTGAGGTGACAGTGGAAAACAGCTCATTAGATACAGGATCAATCTTGTCAGTATAATCACTATTATCCTCATTCTTTCGACAGAACTAAAACTCAGAAAATCCTGGCTCCAGTCAGAGAAGGTATATAATTCATCTCAAGAGGCAGTGTTTTTTTAATAGATCTTGATTTTGAGCCTTTCAACATTATTCTCCCAGCAATTTTTCCAAGAGGAAAAACGTAGAGCACTCCTGCTTACAGGTTCCTGTTTACAGTTAGATACTTTAAATTTTTTAATACACTTTCATCTTCTGTTTTAAAAGCTGTATTAGTGATACAGGAAAAGGTTCTAGGACTTGAAACTTAACAAGGCTATCCTTCACACAAGGATAAAACATACTCAGAAGCTGGAAAAACTGCATCAATCAATAACTTGTACCAAAAAGTCACAAAAAGGCTTTATTACTTGGAAGGAACCACTTTACAAAATTCATCTTTATTATACAAATTAACTTCTGAATCTTTAAGATGGGGAGGGCAAAGGAAAACATTAAGTAATGGGGAAAAAAAGAAGTAAAAAAACATTTTCTTCCAGCACAGATGAGAATAAAGTCATGATGCCTTGTACAAGAGAATTACCAGAGTTGTCATGTTCGCCAGACAGCAGGGAACTGTCTTTTCATCAGGAAGACTTACAAAGTGAGGACAAACCATCTGCACTACATCCAATGCAATCAAGGACAAAGCAAACAATAAAAGCCTGCAACTCACCCAAGCGCTTGTGGTTCAGAAAGCCTAAAGAGAATCAAGCAAAGTATGTGAATGATGATTCTACTAACTCATATTAGGCTGAAGATGATGCATATCGGCTTATATAGATTTGACACCAAAATGAAAATATCTATGTGCAACGCAATTTGAAGTTACTGGAGGGCCTGACCAAAGCGGTAAGAGATAACAGTTGAAAGCTATAAGGCTAACTAACTTCAAATCACTAGGGAAGAGACCACAGGGGCGGGACAGTGAGGTGGCTGTGGCTCCACTGAGGCAGGTAATAAACAGGGCAGGCAAGGCCGGGGCTGGCTAAGGGCATACGGGTGGCTGGGGGGAGAGGTAGACAACGAGGCAGAGTGATTTAGAAGAAGAGGAATGAATCTTCAGATTAAAGGATCTATATGACACTAAAACTGTTCACACATTTGGCGAACCGTGCTCCTGTGCACTTGAATAACAAAATCACGCGTGGAAGAAAAACGCAGCTTTGTCGGTTCCATGCTTAGTCTTAGTTGATAATGGAAAATCAGGTTGACTAAATAATGCTACACAGAGGGGAAGAATATCCCATTTTAAGTGAATTGACTTTTAAATATATGTTAAGCATTCACGGAACATTAAGATACTGCTAAGACTTAATAGGAAGCTTTCTATATCAAAGAATCCAGTCCAGATTTTGGGCAAGGACACTTACTGCCATTTGATCATACTGTCTCCAAATACAAAGAACACACACACACACACACACACAAAAAAAAAGAAAGAAAGAAAGAAAAGAAAAGAAAAAGAAAAAAAAAGAAAGAGAAAAGAAAACCAAGACCCAGGAGAGCCTAATTCAGAGTAAAAATTTACTAAATAGAGGAAAAGTTTCTGCTAAGGAAAAAAAAAACGAAACATACCAACTTATACTTTTTTTTGAAACAAAGCCTCACTCTGTCACCCTGGGTAGAGTGCAGTGGAATCATCACAGCTCACTGTAACCTCAAGCTCCTGGACCCAAGGTATCCTTCTGCTTCAGTCTCCCAAGTAGCTGGGACTATAGGAGCGCACCACCATGCTCAGCTAATTTTTCTATTTTTACTAGAGACGGGGTCTTGCCCTTGCTCAGGCTGGTCTCAAATTCCTGACCTCAAGCAATCCTCCTGCCTCAGCCTCCAAGAGTGCTAGGATTACAGGCATGAGCCACCGCGGCCGGTCCCAACTTTATACTTATTTTAAATACTTAGCTACAGGAACTCTAGGTAGAATCTCAACTCTTCAATTCAAAAATGTTTAAAACAAAACTAAAAGAGAGAGAATTTCACACATAGCACTCCATAGCACTTTTTAAAGAAATATATTTATGCCAGAATCAAGACATAAGGTCTCAATATACATATTGTAGATATTCTGAAAATTCAAAGAAAAAGATGAAAGTATAGAGCATAGACCCACTTATATAAACTATAAAGAAAGCTTTGTTTACAATATTTTTCTGTTGCTTTCTCATTATATTTGGACAAATATCAATTATTGCTGTTAAACCTAAGAAAACAGATTTAATGCTAAAATGTGATGGTATTTCTCAAAGCAATGACACATCTAAAATGTGAAAGTATTAAAAAAAATACAGAAGCACAAAGAAGGGAAGAAATTTTTCCAGTTCCAGAAAACTGCTTCTGTAAAAATATAATATTCTACACAAGACAGTAGTGGTTCCTATGGGAATAAACGGCTCGGGATCTGATGAAAGTGTTCCCGCAGCGAACAATTCACTCTTCTTGCAGATTCCAGATGCTCAACATTCCTGACATCAGAATGGAAAAATTTACTGTTAGTCTAGAGAAATTTAATATCACCATTCTTGTCATATCCCTCATAGCTTCATTATTAGAACAAGTCTGGGGAAGCTATAAACCTATGTTAAATGATAAAAAAAGATGTTCTCTGTGTTCAATCATATTCACATAAGCAACCAAAATATTTAGAAATCATATGGAAAAGACTTGAGAAACAGAAAAGCAAACATGTATTTATTTGTTTTCTGTGTTAGTTCTGATATTTTGCATTCTATACAGTATAGCCAGGCACAGGACCAAATGTTTTACTATAACCTCGGGCTAATAAACACTAAAGAACATACATCGACGCCCAGAACAACACTATAAAATTTTATTATATTAATAAAATGGGATACACGAAGCTTTAAATTTTCCACTTTGTCCAAGGTAAAATAATCAGCACTATTCAGTGCCATTCATAACAGGCCTCAAGTTTTCTCATTTAAAGTGTTTTATTTCCAGAAGTACCTACAGTACACTAAAATACTAACACAATCCTGACAGAAGCATTCTCTTTCTTAAACTATCCCTTAACTACAACTAATTTATTAAAGCATTTGGCAAGCTGAGTTTGTAAATAAGCAAAACAATCTAAATAATTTTAACACTGCAGTTCGCTTGGTAATACTTTATATGATTATCTTAAAGTCTATAAAATAAGAGTGAGTTAGGGCAGAGAAAGGCCATACACCTGTATCTAGCTTTCCTGTTTTGACACTCTCTCTCAGGTTTAAACAGGTTCCAATTTATAACTAACTTTCAATAGTCTGTGGCTTTGCACAAAGTATTCTCCCCGGCCAAAGTAAATGGGAGAGTGCATTGATTTTTAGCAGCACTCACCAAGAAAATAAAGTCACAGTAAAATGGAAATTACTTCTAAAACTCTTATAAATTATGGCTTATATCTGTCCTTTACAAAAGCTGATTACATTTACATTACATGCAAACAGTTACAGGGCTTCCTCGCCTGTAGTAGTTGGCTATCGAAGCTAAAATGCTGTATTCACTTTATAGTAGTTAAAAGTATGGCAAGACTTATCTTAATTTACATTGACATTTATTATCTATTCAAAATTTAGCATACCATGTAGTTAGACCAAACTGGATAGTAAATCTGGATTTTACCTTACACTGCAGGGTAGCTATCTGAATCTTACCTCTCATCATACTACTGTAGCTACCATTAAATGGTCAGTAACAGATCGATCAGTAGGTAATAACCTTAATCAGGAAGATTAGACAGGGCAAGAGAAACTGAGGAAGCAGAAAGTGGCCTATTTGTTGTACAACGATGTAACAGAAAGAGAGGGAGGCTTTTCTCCTAGCACTGTTCCAATAAGTCGTCAGAGATACACAATCAAAACTTCCATGAGATATCATCTCACCCCAGTTAAAACGGCTTTTATCAAAAAGATAGGCAATAAAAAATGCTGGTGAGGATGTGGAGGAAGGAGAACTCAGGTACACTGTTGGTGGGAATGTAAATTAGTGCAACTACCATGGGGAACAGTATGGAAGTTCCTCAAAAAACTAAAAATAGAACCACCATATGACCCAGCAATCCCAATGCTAGCTACATATCCAAAAGAAGGGAATTCAGTGTATTGAAAAGAAATCGGCACTCCCATGTTTATTGCAGCACTATTCACAATAGCCAAGATATTGAATCAACCTAAGTGCACATCTATAGCTGAATGGATAAAGAAAATGTGGTACATATACATAATGGAGTATCATTCACCCATTAAAAAGAATGAAATCTTACTATCTGTAACGACATGGATGGAACTGGAGAACATCATGTTAAGTGAAACAAGCCAAGCACAAAAGATAAACCTTGCATGTTCTCACTCATATCTGGGAGCTAAATATTAAAACTGAAATAATTTAATATTAAATATTTAGTTTAATATTAAAACAACAGATCTCATGGAGACAGAGAGTAGGATGATGGTTACCAGAGGCAGGGAGGGTGGGATAAAATTGGTTAATGGTACAGAAGTAGAGTTAGACAGTTAGAATGAACAGTATCTGATAGCAGAACAAAGTGATTAGTCAACAATGTTAGAGTATACTCAAAAAGAACTAAAAGAGTGGAATTAGAATGTTCCTAACACAAAGACATGTAAATGCTTAAGGTGACAGATACCCCAGTTATCCTAATTTAATACACATTGTATGCCTGTATCAAAACATTACATGTACCCTATAAAATATACAACTATTATGTACCCATAATTAAAATTAAAAGAATTTAAAAAAGAATGGAGTATGTAGCACCTAATTTATGCCTCTCTGGTTTGTAATGGGATGAAGGCATAAAAGTATCTAGCATATGGCTGACCCTTAAGAAAAACTGTTGTCATCATCTTTCTCACACCTCTCAGAGGCTTGTTAGTTGAATTAATAAGCATTTAAATGAAAGAAAAGCTCTTAGAGTTCAAGGGTTAGGACTATCTTAAATGCCTTTCTTTTCAAGCATTCTCCTGATACATTATTCATGACAGCTCCAAGAACAACCAATAATGCAATAGTTAGACTTCTAAGAAACCACATGCTATCAAAAAGATACATAAGCCCTGTTTCAATGGGGGAAAACATACCGTATGTTAGAGTTTCCAACTAATAACAACTAAGGTACATACACACGTGAATTTTAGCAATAAATAATCTAAGCTAGAAATATATTTTAGCTAAAAATAACAAACTGGCAGTTCACACCTGATAACCACACCAAGCCAAATGCTTCCCAGCCTTTCAACCCACACTCCAGTCTTCTTCAAACAGCTGACATTTTGCTAGTAACAGATTCATCATCATTGGGGTTAAATCCTCCCTGCCCAAAAGACCAGAAGAGTGGCCAGCACAGTTTGCCAAAACAAAATAAAATACCCAGAAATAGATCCAGGATACACAAAGAACTGAATATAAGTTAAGGGTGGCATTTCAAATCAGCTAAGTAGTGAGGAATTATTCTACTAAGAGCACCGAACTTCTGGACTACCATTTCAGAGAAAGGTAAAATCAAATAAACAGATTACTACATAGTGAAGTCAATCCCTAAAAATCCCATTATATCAAATCATGTTATGGAAGTTCAATCCAAGAGACATTTGCTAGAATAAAAAATCCCTTCAGGATATTTATGAGAGTGATTTTTCCACAAAGTTGTCAAGAAGAAACAAAATGAAATATATAGACTTCATGCAGTCTGTCCCTTATCTTAAAACATAGTCGCTTGAGCTTTCTGGACAATATTTTTAAAATCTAGGAGATTCGAGGGCACTATATCAGAAAGAAAACTTCAGAGGGTCCCAGTGATTTTAGAGTGGTCCACAGGCTGCTTCAATCAGTAAGATTTTGTAATGGGCATGTATTAGGTGGGAAGAGATGTTTGAATGAGAGGGGGAGGGAGGGGAAGAGGGAGGGGCAGAGGGAGTGGGAGAGGGCGGGGGAGAGGGAGGGGGAGAGTGAGGGAGAGACGGAGCGTGCTAGAGAGGGCGAGGGGGCGAGAGGGGCTGGGGGGCCGTGGGTGGTCCGTGCGG
>CAUYRT010043458.1:0-27484 GCA_963574885.1 Lepilemur ruficaudatus | reverse complement strand
GTGTCAGCCTAGCTCACAGCAACCTCAAACTCCTGGGCTCAAGCAATCCTCCTGCCTCAGCCTCCTGAGTAGCTGGGACTACAGGCATGTGCCACCATGCCCGGCTAATTTGTTCTATATGTTTTTAGTTGGCCAATTAATTTCTTTCTATTTTTAGTAGAGACAGGGTCTCACTCTTGCTCAGGCTGGTTTCAAACTTCTGACCTTGAGAGATCCTCCCGCCTTGGCCTCCCAGAGTGCTAGGATTACAGGCGTGAGCCACCATGCCCGGCCTAAAAACCACATTTTTACAGTCTGAAAGCCTATAAAGTTGACCATGAACAACATGGATTTGAACTTTGCAGGTCTCTTATACCCAGAAATTTTTCTATAAAAGTTACATCAAGTGTGCCTGCCTCTCCTGCCTTCCTTCCACCTCCTCCACCTCTTCAGCCTCTGCCTCCTCTGAGACAGCAAGAGCAGCTCCACCTCTTTGTCCTCCTCAGCCAACTCAACTTGATGATGAGGATGAATATGATGACCCACTTCCACCTAATGAATAGTAAATACATTTTTTCTTCATTACGATTTTCTTAATAACATTCTCTTTTTTCTAGCTTACTTTATTGTAAGAGTATAGCATGTAATACATATAACACACAAAATATGTGTCAACTGCTCAAGTTATTGGTAAGGCTTCCGGTTAACAATAGGGTTGTAGCAGTTGAGTTTTTGGGGACTCAAAAATTACATGCAGATTTCCACCGCACGGGAGGTCATTGCCTCTAAAACCCATGTTGATCAAGGTTCAACTGTATATTCTTTTTGACTTGTCAGGCTTGATTTTTGAGAGGAGTTGTCCTAGTTATTTGGCTGCTTGCTTGGAAGAATCACAAGCAGGGCCAGTGCAAGGGAGTGATCACAGACACTTAGCACTTCCACACAAGCGGCTTTTATTGCAGGCTTTTCAGCATGGAAGAGAAAGAGAAAGAGCATTTCCTGCGGGGAGATGGGTCTGTGTCTGTGAGTGGGGAAGATGCAGGGGCATTACCACACTTCCACTTTTATGTCTCCTCCTTATGATATGCTGAATGGTAGATGAAATAGTCATTATTTTCCTGAGAAAAGGGGGTAGAGTTCTTAGAGCTAAGGGTCCTCCCCAATTTTATTCTTAGCGGTCACTTCCAGGGGTTGCCATGACATTTGTAAACTGTCATGAAGCCGATGGGTGTGATTTTTACTATGCTAATGTATGTTAATGGGGACAGATTACCTTTGGACAGGAGCTCCTAGTTTCTGTGAGTGCTCCTGGCCAGGACAAGTCCCTAACCTCAAGTTCCTGCTGTTGAGGGTTTGCTTCTAAATGCTAATTGGCCTCCTCACTTTTGCCACCTCCTCTTTTCCTGTGGTTGGTGCTGCCAAGCTGCACCTGTCCCTCACAGACTCAAGACCTCATAAAAGAGAGGTCAATTTATCCAAGTCCCTCATTTATAATAAATAATTTTATAATATTTTACAATTTTCAAGTAAGACCTCAAAGAACGTTTTACTTGTCTATCATAATAAATGCATATATTAGGCATTATTATAATACTTCTGTTTTACTAATAAAACTGCTAGCCTTTGACAATCTGTCAGAGTTAGGGACTCAAAGAAGAAAATGCCTTAGCAAAGAGACTATAGCTGAAACAAGAATCTGTCAGGCTGTAGGAAATATAATTCTAGAATTGGTTAGATTGAGCCTCAGTCTGTTCTGAAACATCTCTAGAACTTTGTTTCCACATGTTTAGAATTGGGAGGTAGAATTTAATTATCTCTAGTGACCCTTCAAGCTCTGAAATATTTTGCTACCAGACAATGTTAATGGATGTGTTATATATGCAAAGAAACTTTGGTCAAAGTTACTTGATAAAAACTAATCAAGACAAATTATAGCAGAAATCATCAGTAATATAGGATAGGGAACCCAAAACTAATACTAGCTTATATACCTAAATTTATGATTTTTATTTCAACCTGGATTTAATATTTGGATTCATTTACCTTTCTCTTTTAATGTCTACATTCCATATTAACATAGAGTTAATTTACATTTGCTGTGTGTCCCAGGTAGATAACTGTTCTTGTCTTAATTGTTGACCTTCATAATGTAACTTTATTGGTATAGTTAAGGTTAATGGCACATTAGCTTTACAGAAGACATTAGTCAGTTTTCCATTTTAATTTACCATTTTTATAATGACTACTGTTCCAAGTTGCTTATATCACTTTTGACTGCCATAAATTATTCTGAAGCAAATATCTGTGTGAACTCAGAACCATACATACTGCTGACTTCTAAAATTATTAATGCCAATACTTAGGAAAAAGGAAACACATGAGTCTATATTTGGTTGATAATTTTTTTGTAAATTACTATCAGTCTTTTTTTTAAAGCAAATAGCATGAATGCACCCTATGTTTACTTGTTGTAAGGGAAACAACAGTTTTAGTTAAGAATAATTACAACAGCAGCAGTGAAACTCTCTTTAAATTATTCTATCATTCTTAAAATATTCTTAAAATATTTAAATTCTTAAAATATTTATTTTATTTCTTATTTATTTTTAAAAATTTTAAAATATTTATTTTTATTCTTAAAATATTTAAATTATTCTATCATTCTTAAAATATTTTTATGTTTGTGGAAACTAACATTAGGATCTCAGGGGAGAGGTCAAAGAGAAATGGTAGATGAATCTGTTTGGAGCCCTGTTAGGTTGCTAAATTCTCAGAGTGGAAATACCAAACAATGTGGGCTCTGTTAAACGCAGTCTGAGAAGGCTCCATCTTATAGCTCAGAGGGGACCCATTTTAATTCACAAAGCACATTAATTCTTATCTCCTTCATAAACATGTCTTTGTTTGAATCATTGTCCCAGTTGTGAAATATGGCTTGGAACAATTCTAGATAGTATAGTCATAAAAAGCTTCAACTCAAGAGTCACGTAGATATGAGTTCAAGTCTCATCTCTACCATTTATTAGCCATGTACCCCCATGAGAGTGATTTAAAACTCTTAGTTTCCTTAGCTTTAAATGGAAATGATTTGTCCCCACAGAACTGGTATGAGGGTTAAATAATCTTACCAGAGTGACCTATACTTAGTAAACATCCCAAAATGTGGAGTTCTGTAATTATTTAAATGAGAAGAACTGCTCTATTAAAATAAGTTTTCCAAATTTATACTCTTAAGCATGCAATTATTGTAATTCTTCATAACTTTTCAGTACTATTATTATTTTTCTTTCATATCAGCTTAAATTTATTCTATTTTCCTACTTAGACTTGTGAAAGCTAGATTGTCTCTGAAGTTTTGAGGCTATACAATGTATTATCTCAGGTTTCCTGTTGTGAAACAACTGAATTAATATATTGACATGGTTAGAAAGGGCATTTGTGGTCACATAAACTGCAGAACCCTTTATGTCCAGTTCTGGTTCTGTCACTTGGTTATTAGTGCTGTAAGAGAGAAAGGGGTCATATAATAGGTGATGACATGATTTGACCTTCACTTGAACTCAGCCACAGTGAGCTGCTTTGGAATAGAGTAGTATTTGTTTATTCAAAATCCATGTTCATGTGCTGTAATAGGGACCGGGCATTTCGGGAGGCCAAATGCTTCCCCAAAGAACATGACAAACACCTGTAGTTACTTGTTTTGGATTCTTTGGAAAATAAGTTAAATGCCCTAAGTAACAGTGCTCATATATGAAAAGATTCTCTGCTATGCCACAAGGTAACATAGGATCATGTGATAAAATGTACATTAGATTATTTATTTTGTAACATTCTTCACAGCTATAGGACAGTGTTTTTAAATGAACAAAAATGAATCAAAATTTAATTTGAAAGCAGGGACCCAAACTAGGTATTTCTATACTAGTGCTCATAGGGGGCATTATTTAAAATAGCCAAAAGGTAGAAACAACCCAAGTGTCCATCAGTGAGTGAGTAGATAAACAAAATATGGTACGTACGTGCAATGGAATACTGTCCAACCTTTCAAAGAAATGAAATTCTGATACTTAGTATCAGCGTATAAATAAAATATGGTATATACATGCAATGGAATACTGTTCAGCCTTAAAAAGGCATGGAATTCTGATACTTAATCTAATGTCCATCCATGCTAAAACATGGATGGACATTATATTAATACTAAGTGAAATAAACCAGACATAAAAAAAGAAATAATGATATAAAGACCACTTATGTAAGATACTCAGAGTAGTAAAATTTAGAGAGACAAAAAGTAAAATAGTGTTTACCAGGGGCTGAAGAGTTATTTTTTTAATGGGTACCGGTTTCCTGTCGGGGAGGATGAAAATGTTTCAGAAATAGGTAGCGGTGATGCTGGCGCAATCTTGTCAGTGTACTTAATGCCACTGAATTGTACCCTTATAAATGGCTAAAATGGTATATTTTACATTATGTTAGTTCTCCACAATAAAACATGTGTTTTAAATGAACCAAAATTTAGATCTTAAAATACTGAAAATCTAATCTTCTGAAATATGGTGTGAGCAATGTCTTCTTTTATTGAGCAACTAGCTGGATTTACTTAGCATTCTAAATGGAACAGAGCTTTAAAATAGAGAAAAAGTTGCAGGCTCAGATTAATGGACTTCAGATTAATGGAATACCGGAGGATTACCGAAGTTCACTTTCCTGAGCTCCCTAGTTCATGTCTGGCTGCTGTCACACGGGCCAGAAATTGCCATCTCAGCGGCACAGAGCCTCAGCTTGATAAGCAAAGGTGTTTTTCGTGCAAGAGCTGTCTTGTCTCTGGAGGAACTGATCTGGAGTACTGTCAATAACAGCAACCATATACCTGAAGAATCAGTCTCTTCCATTTTAATTTCATAGACATGCACCGCTGGAACTATGATTATACAGGATGAAGTCTCCTATAGGAAAGCTGGCCAAGGTAAAAAAATCAAGCGCCGTTAGTGTGTCCCTGGAGCTCAGACTGTAAATGCAAGGGGAGGGAAAGTCAGGCAGGAGAGGGAGAGTGAATGGAAATTGCAGAATCTGGGAGAACATTGTTGCATGCCTTGGTCTCATGGAGATTCATGAACCCTGGTAAATGACAGTGTGCATGCTTCCCTTGAAGTGTCACTCTGTTTCAAGTCTGTTTAATTCTTTGTGCACAGGCTTTTAGACATCTCTGCTTCTTCTATTGTTCAGAGTTCTAGGTTAAAACAATCATCTATTCTTTTTCTAGGCAGGGTGGAGTGTGCTCCAAATCATATAAACATATTTTGAAGTTAAACAAATAACCCACTCATTAATTTAAGTTTCTTTGATGCTTTTTTTTACCCCTCGCAGATTTTGGTCAGAGCACGTATTACATTGCAACTCCAATTTGAGTAAGCGAACACACACATGCTCATGCATCTGTGTATACTCTCGTGTGGGCTAGTTTAGTGCACTGACTCAAATTACTTTCAAGTATGAACAGTACAATAGTAATACGAGCAGCTTTGGGAGAGAGTAAAGTTTAGTATTGGGCTTTATCATAGTGACTGTGTGCTTTTGGAAATTTGTGTAGTGCACTGGCAATCCAGAGTGAGAGCTGAGAAAATGATTCCCAAACAATGTTATTTCCTAGAGAAAAGCTTCTTACCCTCAGCATTGTTGACATATTGGGCTAGATAATTCTTGGCTATGGGGGGCTCTCCTGTTCCTTACGAGATGTTTAACAGCACTCCTGGACTCTACCCATTGGATGCCAGTAACAGCTGCCTCCCTCCAGGAGTGACAATCAAAAATTTCTTCAGATATTGTCCAGTGTCCCTTGGAGTTGGGGCGGCAAATTTAAGAAGAGCAGTTTAGAGTATGGTGTGAAATCCCAGGAGCAGGGTGTTGGCCTCATTCAAAAAAGCTTAGGTTTTTTAAAGCAGTGAGTGGTGAGTGGTGAGAGGAGAGGAATGATGCAGAAAATAAATAGACAATATGTCTGTGGTATTTTCCCCAAGACATTGCTTTTTGTATCTCACACTCACACACACACACACACACACTTTTATTCTGCACAAACTCTATTTGCGTTGTGTAGTATGAACTTTGTTTTCTTTTTGGAACAAAAATGGAAAAAGTTGAGGTGTAACTTCATTTTTTTTTTCTGCCTCCTTGTCTTTATTTACGTTACATTTTCTTCTTCTTCTTTTTTTTTTTTAACACTTTGCCAGAGCTATACCATTGTTCTCTTATTCAGAAGCATGAGACAGTAACTTAAAATATGACTTTGATTGAGCCACAGACGGTTGGCGTTTGGATATTGTCGAGACTCTTGGTTTCAGTTTTAATTTGTATAATTGACAATTCCAGAGGTTCGACCTATGCCCTTAAAGCTCTGCTTCTCTGTGTGTCTTAGCTCTGCTTCCTCAGTCTGTAGCGAGGACAGGGGTGACTGACTGCGGGGAACCTTCAGCCTACCTCAAAAAAAGGTGGGGGGGAACCACCTTTCCCATTGTCCATAGATTAAACTCACAAGAAGAAAGGCGTTTGGGTCTGGTTGGATCTTATGTGTTCTTCGGACTCAGACAGTGTCCTGGGGGATGGACTAGCCTGTATCATCTAATCCCTACCCACCCCTAACTCCCAACTTCCCAACGTTGCGAAGAGAATCATAATAATAATCCCCCCAAAGCAGAGATGCTTAATTTCATGCTATTTTTGAAGAGAAGGTTAAGCTGCAATTTCTTTGTGAAAATCTCTGCCCCAATTTTTTTTATTTCCCTGTTTTGAGTGCGGTGTTCGTCCTCTGTTTTCAAGATACTCTCCTACAGTAGTTTTCAAAGTCTGGTCCAGGGGGTCCCATGGGGGACTTTCAAATGGAAGATCAGATCAGAGCATTTTTCATCATTATACTAAGAAGGTATTTGCGTTTCTCTCTCTCAGTTTTTCACAAGTGTACAGTGGAGTTTTCCAGAGATTGCATGCCATTTGATACCACACAAGACTGAATGCAGAAGCACATAGAAGAATCTAGCTGTCTACTATGGAGCCAGACATGAAAGAGAGATTTGCAAAAATGCAGACTATGCCACCCTCCTCATTATTTTTTGTATCAGATGGTACATTAAATAGATATTTCCCATTAAACATGTTACTTGTGTTAATATATAATAGATCTTGTTAATTTTAAATGGATTAAAAGGTACTTTTAGAAGTTTCTATCTTAATTTCTAATGTGGTAAATATCAATAAACATAACCTATTGAATAAAAACTCTTTGGGTTTCTTAATAATTTAAGAGTAAAAATCTTTTTTATGGCTTCAGTTAAATACCTATGTGTTTATCAAGTCCTTTCCACTCTGGCTTTTGGAACCCTGACATCTCCAGCCCTCAAAAAGTCATGGAATTTTTCCAGCGCAAGCCTCCCAGTGGATGTTCTCTACTGGAAGTTCTCAGTTGGAAGTCTTCAATTTCTTCCTGTATTTTGGTGTCTCTTTGCTCTACAACAAGGAACTCACCAATGGCTACCACACATGCTGGATTATAAGCAAGACATTCATTTAAGGCTAGGGGAAATATGAGAATGTCTACTTAGGTCTTTTTAATAATCACTGTTTACATTTTATATGTACATAACATAATAACATAGTCGTACTATACGTGTATATACTTTGGAAATAAAAATATATAATTCAAGGTATATGCTTTTTTTTTTCTAATGGATATATGCGATCAAAAAGGTGATACTTCTCATCCTACAGTATTTGAGCATATTTTGGGGAAAATTATACCCAAATATAAATAACTTGATACCAAATGAAAAGAATAAATATTTATTTTAGAAGATGTGATGGTTAATTTTATGGTTCAGTTTTACAAGGTGACCAGATATTTGATCAGATATAATCCTGGGTGTGTCTGTGAGGGCGCTTCTGTATGAGATTAACATTTAAATCAGTAGACTGAGTAAAGCAGATTGCCCCCTCAACCCCCACCCCCACAATGAGGGTGGGGCTCATCCAATCAGCTGAAGGCCTGAATAGAACAAAAGCTGACCCTCCCTCCAGTGAGGGAATTTCTCTTGCCTTACTGCCTTTGAACTAGGACATTGGCTTTTTCCTGCATTGAGACTCAGACCAAAACATTGGCTCTTCCAGGGTCTCAATCTGCGCTCCTGGGTCCTGGGCCTTCCTGGAACTATACCACGGGCACACCTGCATCTCCATCTTGCTGACTTACCCTGCAGATATTGGGACTTGTCAGCGTCCATAATTGTGTGAGGCAGTTTCCTATCATCAATTTCTACACACACACACACACACACACACACACACCCCATATTGGTTCTGTTTCTCGGGAGAATTGTAATTCCAGGGATTAAGCAAACCATCAAGAAAATATACTGTAGCATATACCAACTGTAAGAGGAGAAACTGAGCAATTATATCGGTAACTTGTTCAGTCTGGGAATTATTCATTCTGGTTACTGGGTGCCTTACAAGGACAGAATCGGGGAATAGGATTTCATTTGAAGCAAGAATAAGAGTGTCTGCCACTATTTTTTAATTAATACTCTGTGCTAGGTCCTAGCCAATAAAGGTATTAATATTATTGTCTCCATTTTAATAATGCAGAAATCAAAGCTAAGAAAGAATACTTTGCCCGTGGTCTTACAGAAGTAAATGAGGTAGCTAGAATCTGAACCAGCCTGTTTCTAACTAAAGCGTATTCTCTTCCTAGTTCACTAAGCTTTCTTGAACTTGACCATCCATAAAACAATTTCCTACTTACAAAGATGCAGGACACCAAGATAATTTTCAAAATGCTTCAAATGTAGCATTGCCTACCCTGGAGTTCAGTTAAGCTACAACTGATTTATAGTGATTTGGGGAAATTTCATCAACTTTGTATAGAATTATAGATCCTGGAAATGTGTATGCATGTGTGTCTGTATAGTGCTAAGTTTCTTTTCAGAAAGGGTAAAGATATTTCCCACTGAGTAGGAAATGTTTGCACTCTTCATATACTTCTGCATGGATTTTTCAAATTGATGGCTATTTCCTTCAAAATGAGGCAGGAAATCAATCCTGGAAATTATTGTGTGTGAAGTTCAATTTGGTAAAGTTGTAAAATATTGTTTCTTTCATCCTGTTTATACTGTTTAGTTGCCATTTTATTCTTCATGGTAATAGAAAAATATTTGATGATATTGTAATACGTATTGATCTTTAAGATTCTTTTTAGACTCTTTTTTTGAGTGGCGCTTGGCTTTTGCATCATCATTTCCCTCTTTAGGAAAGAAAACCAGGTCATGCTTTATATTTTACATTTTGTTTTAGATGTGTTTCCCCTCAAAAATATGTCATAGTATAATTATCAGAGTCCTTCTGTCCTTAAAGAAAACCATGATGTATTATAGTTCTCTTTAAGGACCAGAAATAGCAATATATATGGAAAAGGACACACATCTAAAGTGATGTTCCTCCAGAGAGCCAGAATAAATAGATGTCTTAGCAAAAGGCAGGTGCCATGTTTGGAACCCTCCCCATCCTGGGCTATTAGATCCAATAACTCATGTAGAATCTCCCTTTTCATACATTGGTGACAGTGTTCAGGACACATTACCCTAAAATATGGAATCTTGGCATCTGAGGAAACAGCAAAAGCAGGCCTTAGAAACTAGAAAGAATTCCCCTGGCCCTTTCTCCCCTGAAGTAGGTCATAAGATCCTCATTCCAGAGGAGTGCTGTATACCCATAGGAAAGCAATGTCACACAGGGATGCCAAGAAGAATCTGAACAAACAGGATGTACTAAGTTCTTCCCAGTTAATTACCATTAAATTATACCCTTCTGTCCTCCAATTATACTTCTGCACCACTGTCCACTAAAAAAAAGTTTGCCTAAACCAAAATAGGTTTTGGTTCTTCATTTCTGAAGGCTGTGGTGTCATGTAAAACTTACACGAAATAAATTTGTATGTATTTCTCTTGTTAATCTGCTTTTTGTTATAAGAGCTTCAGTCCTGAACCTTCCTATGGGTGAGAAATCTTTTCTTCCTTAGTACAGTCAGTCCTCCGTAGGTGTGGATTTTTGTCTGCGGAATCAACCAACTGCAGATCAAAAATATTCAGGAAAAAATAACAATGCAACAGTAAAAAATAATGCAAATGAAAAAATACAGTGTTAGAATTATTTACATAGCATTTACATTGTATTAGGTGTTATAAGTAATCCAGAGATGATTTAAAGTATATAAGAGGATGTCAGGGTTACATGTAAATACCACATTTTATATAAGGGACTTGAGCATCAGTGGATTTTGCTGTTTGTAGGGTGTCCTGGAACCAGTCCGCTGTTTAGTGTATTCTCCAAGTTTTGAATAGCATACCACGATCATATTTCTTGACATAACTATGCACCATCTCTGCTATTGTCTATTTAACACTTTTTATAAATTGACTAGACTCAAACTAATTTTGTATACGAGAAAAGTTTAATATCAATAAAAATAGAAGTAAAATTTGTCACAAATGAACACTAAACATATATAGACATTTCCATAAGCATAAAATAAATTCACATCAATTTATATGAAAATGTTTACAAAATGAAAATAATAGTGTTGATTTTGTATCCTGCAACTTTACTGAATTTGTTTATCAGTTCTAATAGTTTTTTTGTAGTATCTTTAGGTTTTTCTAGATATCAGATCATATCATATTATCTGCAAACATGGATAATTTAACTTCTTCCTGTCCAATTTGGGTGTCCTTTATTTCTTTCCCTTGTCTGATTCCTTTAGCTAGAACTTCCAGTACTGTGTGGAACAGCAGTGGTGAAAGTAGGCATACATGTCTCTTTCCAGATCTTAGAGGAAAGGCTTTCCATTTATGTGGGGTTGTTAATGGGCTCAAAAATGTAATTAGATACTTAGCTAGAATGAACAATATTTGATAGTACAAAACAAAGTGACTATAATGGACAATAAGTTAGGGTACACTTTAAAATAACTGAAAGAGTGGAATTGGAATGTTCCTAACACAAAGAAATAATAAATACTTGAGGTGATGGATACTCCGATTACTCTGATTTGATTAATACACATTGCCTGCCTGTATCAAAATGTCACATGTACCTATAAATACATACAACTATTACGTACCCATAATAATTAAAAAAAAATTAAAAGAAAGAAAAAAGCAAATAGTGTATACCAACAAAAGTGCCATGACCACATTTTCAAAAACTGTGACCTACCTTATACTCCTATTTTTCAGGGTTGAAATTGCCGTTCAGAGCCTTCACCCTGGTTTCCACTGTATATAAGTCCCTTATGGCGATTAACACATTTTCTGCCTCAGAGTGGCAGACTGTGAGCCCGTCAGGCCTCCGGACTATGTTTCCTTCACCCCTCAACTCCATTATCTTGCACACTTCAGACAGTTATGCAGTGTGTATGTGATAAGTGCTCAATGAAGAAAACCAGGCCATGCTTTGTATTTTAAATTTTGTTTTAGATGTGCTTCCCTTCCCTTAAAAGAAAAACGTCACCGTGCAATTAGTCCTTCTGCCTTTAAGGAAAAATTGCACTCACACAGCAATCGCCAGGAGTGAGGTCCAGGGAGGGTTAGGAGAACCAGGGTAGGACAGAACAAAAGGTTCAGATTGAGGAACCAGCGATACCTGGGGAAAGTTTCTTGAACTCCCAGGACTTTAGTTACCACTTCTATAAAATGGGACAATGCATTCTACCTTGTTGAGGAGTTGATTTTTATTAAAAATAGCCTTTACCAGGAAAAATTCTGAGCACTTCCTAAACATGAATTTAGGTGATCCTCATAACAGCCACCCGAGGCTGTAAAAGAAAAAAGCAAAATTTTTTTGTTTCTCCTTACGCTCAACACAGCACTCTTCTGTGACCAGATGGGTGGGTGTTTTTTGATACATCAATTTTTATCATACTTATGATTCAATTTAATTCTGATACTGTCTACCTGCAGTTAGAGTCAGATCCCACAGGTTAGGGGCTCAGTCCCATAGGACTGCCCCCTACTGCCCGCCTACGTTTAGATGCCAAACCTAAATCCAGGCCTCCAGAATTTATGACCAACCGGCTATAAATCTGAGGTTCCCATGACCCTTTCCTTGGGTTCAATCATTTGCTAGAGTGGTTCACAGAACTCGGGAAAGCAATTTACTTACGTTCATTCATTATTATAAAAGATACTACAAAGGATAGAGATGAACAACAGCCAGATGGAAGAAATGCATAGGGCAAGGTATGTGGCAGAGCGTCCATGCCCTTACTGACACCCCATGCTCCAGGCACATCCATGTGTTCAGTGTTCAGCAACACAGAAGTCTCCAATCTCTGTCCTTTTTGGTTTTTATGGAGGCTCCATTACATAGGCATAATTGATTAAATCATTGGCCATTGGTGACCAACTCGACCTTCATCCCCTCTCCCCTCCTTGGAGATGGGGGAGGGCGTGGGTGGAGCTGAAAGTTCCCACTCTCTCATCACTGGTTTCTCTCCAGGCAAAGGCTCCCATCTTAAGGCTATCCAGGTGCCCCCCAGGCAAGAGTCATCTGATTAGCACACAAAAAGGCACAACTGCTTCGGCGATTCCAGGGGTTCTAGGAGTTGTGTCCCAGGAAATGAGAAGACCAAATACATATTTCTTATTGTAAATCACAATCTCACAGAGGAAAAGAAGCTCAATACCTTCATTTTATAAGTGAGAAAACTAAGGCACAGAGAGGTTAAGTAATTTGCTAAAGATCACTCAGCTAGAACATGGAGAACTGGGTTTTAAAATCCAGAGTCTATATTCACAATCACTATTCTCTGCTGTATTTCTTCTTAGAGTATATGAAATTATCCATTTGAAAATATTTGGACTCCATCATTCTGTAATTACTTTTCGTGACTGCTGCTCTATTTTGTTTGTCTTCACTGCATAGAAATGTAGGCAACATTTCCCCCCTACAAGGGTGAATAGTGAATAGTTACATAAAGGGGCCAGCACCTAGAGGAAATATCAAATTCTAAATGTTCAATATATTTTTATATCATGTCACATAATGTGATACATTAAACAGTGTGGAATGTTAAAATTGGCATAATATATGACTTGGGAATGTGGAATGACAGGTTGTCACTACTGCTATGCCAATTTTTTGTGATGATGGTGAACCCTGGAAAATTTTATTTTTTGATTGTGCAGATTGCCAACACATTGACGTTTCCCAATGGGAAAGACAGAACTGCATTTAGCCAAACCTGATAATTTTCCTTAATGGAAATTTAAGGGGCTAAAACGTCTGCACTTGCATACAGGATTCAATATTTTGAAGAAAATTATTTTCCTTCTCTAGTCCTAGCTTATAGAGGCAGATGACATAGTTTTTCAGGGTACTGAATTGTAGAGGTGGGCGCCTAGTTGTTACTGACATCAGAGTTCTTGGTCCCTGAGTCAATAGAAATTGGCATGAAAGAGGAAAAAGGAATTTATACAGGCGCGGCTTTATGGGGGCGGGGGTGGTGGAGGGATGTTGCTCAAACAAAGGGAAGCCAGTGCTGGCTAAGGAGCAACCACCACACTGGCTCTCCAAACAAGGGGCTGGGGGACTTTTAGGGGCAGAGAACATTTGATGCAAGTATTGAAATCATAGCGTGTAGAGGCAGAGTTTGGTTGGCAGCTGCCCGTGCTTCTTCATACATCATAATTGTCTCATTAGCATGGTAAATCTCCACCCTTGGGCATGATTTTAACGCTAAAATGAGACACAATGCCTGTGAGCGGTCAACGTTGGGCTTCATCTTGGCGATAGCCAGTTCGTGCTGGCTTTGGGGCCCTAGGACCCTGCTCCAGTGGTTGCCATGTGCTGGTAAAGAATGCAGAACTATATTCTATTGAAGCTGGGGTGTTAATCATTTTCAAGGCTCTTGTTCAGTATTGTGAGTAGACGTAAGCTTTGGCTCAAGATTCAGACAGGCAGCGGAAGTTCACCTCCTGTACTATCTCATAGTGATTCAAGTCATTCAAATTGTGAGTTGAGTAAGTGCTCACGCTATGTGCCTATGTCTGGTACATTGTGAGCAGGTTAGCTGCATTCCTGTCACTGTCCCCAAATTATGACAATTGAAAATGTCTTCAGACTGCCAAAAACTTGCCTGTAGTTAATAATCTCTGATATAGAGCAATAGAATATCTGGCTCTTTGTTGTTGTAAACACTTAAAATTGATGATATCTTTGCTGCTGCATTTGAAGACTTTAGATTTTTTTGAGGATGGTAACTTACGGGCCATAATGCCAAATACGGTTCCAGTAATATTATATAGTATGACGGTTAGTGTGTATTCTCTCTCGACCATCCTTGCCTCTCACAAATAACATCAAGTCACATCACTGGCAGAACCTCTGAGAAATTACGTATTCTCATGCCATCTTAAGGTATATGTAAATAATCTCTCCAAATAATGACAGTGTTAGTATCTGACAGATAGAGAGTGTTTTATATCTGTAGGGTGCTTTCAACTCAATCTTTTCTTTAATTTCCTCAGGAACTGAGGATAGTTTTTATTCACCCATTTTATCAACTAGAAACACAGTCAAGAAGAGTAATTTTTGACTGTTTTTTTTTTTCTGAGTTAGATCAGAAAATACCACTGCTCTGAGTAATTTTAGGTGAAAAGAATTTTCTTGCTGATTAAAACCTTCACGCAAAGCTTGTCTTGGTATAAGATTTTTTCCTATCTTTGAGGGCAGTGTCAGAAACTCAGACCTGTTTCTTTCTCCTGATCTCTGAATTCTAAACCACGTGCCGCAGTTGCCTGTTTTGATGTGTCACTGGTTGTTTGTCCTGGGACCTCGTGTAGACTGGAGCATCTGTCTCTGGCCTCTCAATTGAGCTGCCCTAATTATGTTACTTCAAGACAAGTGGTGAAGCTCAGAATCTCAAGTTTCTGACCTTACAAAGCGACAAGCAGCGTAAGCCGTTCCCATTGCTATTCTCAATCCCCTTCCTGTCTTAAATAGATTCATAGATCCCCTAGGCTCTTAACAATCCACCAGCCCTGTTTATCTTACAGTCAAGACTCCAGAAATTAGTCTTCCTGAAAATGGCTCTTCAAGCCAGACTCTTCAAGGTGATGGAACCTGTGTAACCTTGATACGAAACCTCCTCCACTGTATAATACTGTCAACTCAGGGAGAGTCACTGTTCATTAGCTTAAATTGTCAGCTTTATGGTTCAGTAAAATAAACACACATTTTCCCTATGGTAATGACTTTGTTCTCACTTCGTGAAAGCTCTAGGGATCCTTGTTATCAAGAGATAATCATATTCTAGTGGTGCTACCTTATTGTGCCCAACGAAAGTCCCACGGATGTGATTATCTCTTAATAACTCTAAAGTCTGTTATGTACCATGTTGTATTGTTGTTTACTTTGAGTGTGTGTTGGGGGGGAACCCGTTAATGATCTCTGTGGTTTATATTATTCATTGCGAAATGATAAAAGTATCGAATGACCGTTTGTTTGCTTGTAGCTAGACAGCACAATTGGAAATGCATCCCAATTCCCATTGAAAAATGCATTTAAACGTAATCTCTTGCTTAGCATTATTTTAATAACCCTGATATTAATACTAAATTATGTTCAGGCAAAGTTAATGGAAATTCTGAAAATAAGCATGGATAATTTAATGTCTACATGACCTTTACCTCCCACAGAAAATTCAGGTTGGGTTTTAACTGCCTGTGAAGGAAGTAAACACCCATGAGAAATACCTGCTGATTCAGTCATGGGAAATGCCTTCAA
Source organism: Lepilemur ruficaudatus (assembly GCA_963574885.1). NCBI lineage: Eukaryota > Metazoa > Chordata > Mammalia > Primates > Lepilemuridae > Lepilemur > Lepilemur ruficaudatus. The sequence continues at coordinate 11,674 of CAUYRT010043458.1, read as the reverse complement.
TAACTTAAGCAAAATAGGAGAGATACAAGGAAAAGCTCATTAAATACAGTGGCCTTTGAGGATATGGACAGTTACTGAAGGTGGACCCTTTCCTTTCACTTCATGCTGTCTGTTCGTTTTCAAATAATGTGAGTAGTAACAGGTGTCACTAATTGAACACCCGCTATAGACCAGATTGTTTTTATACATTATATATCATTTTATCTTTGTAAGAACCTTTCAAGGTAGTCAATGTTGGACCTCTTTTACAGCTGAGGAAATTGAGGCCATAAGGGGTTACATGACTTGGTTAAATTCATGCAGCAGGTAAGTGGGAAAGCTTAGGTTGAAATCTGACTTCAGAATCCACATTTTATCCACTGATTATTTGAAGGCATGATGTGCAGAGTGATTAAGCACAGGCATAGGAGACTTGTAACCGATGGTGATCACATATACATTTATTGTTAGGCAACTACATTTCTCACCCCAACGGGCAAAGTGAAGAGACCATTTGTTCCTCCTAAGCTTACATACTTTGTGAGAACTGAAAGCTTTAGAGTTGTCTCATCTGGTTTTTGAACATGTTCATTAGAATTACCTTCATGCGCTTACCTGTCACTTGGGAAGGGTTGTTTTTGTTCTGAATAAATAACCAACACACCTTTTGGTTCTGAAGTATTTGGAAAGGATCTAGATCAGGACTTTTTGTTCCGTAGAGTAAAATCATCCTTTTTGACCCAGGCCTTGCCAGCTGTTGCCTCTTCATATTCGCTTTTAGCTGAGAAGCTCTGCAGTCATTCGTGGATTTCTCGTTCCTTTGTTGTAATGTAACTGGTGCATTTATGCATTTATGACAACAGCTGATTTGTTCAAAACTCATGGACCCAATCTTTCTGAGCAGAGGGAGAGTCATCCATTTATTAATTTGTGCATGGATTGATTTCCTGTCTATTCTCACGTGTAGTTTTTTTGAATTTGTAATAAAAACCATAACTAAAATTTAATCATAACTTGAAACTATTATGATAGTAGGTAGAAATTATGGATGTTAACATGGAAAATTTAATACATTTTCAATGATTTTAAAAATAATTATTATAATGATAACTAGCATTTATTTTGTGCATATTATGAGCTGGCACTGTTTTTTACATGGATTAACTCAATCTCCCGTAACACCCGTAGTATAATGTGGTATTATAATTATTAGGCTCATTTATGCATAAGGAAGCTGACCTTAAAAAAGATAAGTAAAAGAAAAGGTCTTTTCTTGTGTTCTCCTTTGGGGAGAGTCTTGATTAATCAATCAAGTCTAATAGATTCACAGTTTCTTTCCCCTTTACATGGGAAGCACACAAAAGGGGCCAGAAGAAATTCTATGATTTTACCCTGTTTCAAAGAATGGAATTAGGTGTCTATCTACCTGATTCATCTCTGTTCGTGCTCACATATCTGAGATGGAAACATTTAACTCAATCACTTTTTCCCCTAACAAAGAATTCTTTATTAGAAAGATAAAGTCAGGCTATTTATTTATTTATTCTAATTTCATCTTTTTAATTGACAAATAATAATTGTACATATTCATGAGGTACACAGTGATGTTTTGATACATATAATGTATAGAGGTCAGATCAGGATGGTTAACATATCCGTCATCTCAAACATTGATCATTTCTTTGTGTTGGGAATGTTCAGTATCTTCCTTCTAGCTATCTGAAACTATATAATATATGAAGCTGTATATAGTCATCCTACAGTACTATGGAACATTAGAACTTACTCCTCCCATCTAGCTGTAATTTCGTATCTAAAGTCAGGCTTTTAGATACATAATAAACTTTTGTAGCCAACCCATGTACAACCAGCTGGTAATTGACCATATTTAAAAAAAAAAAAAAAAGACAGAGTACTTGTGATTCAGAGTTTACTTGAACAGAAAATTTTTCCTATTCCATAGGAAACACTTCTTACATTTGTCATAATCATTTGTGGAACTTTATGTTTTTGGAATATGCAAGAAAGAATAGGGAAAAATTGTATTTCTGGATTTATTAAGAGTATGAAGAACACTTATTTGGTCCTTGCTTTCTGAACATCAATACTATTTTGAAAATAAATAAAGGTACTTAGGTAGTATTTAATATAGAGATGAATTATTTTGTAATTCAGCATGAGAGGGCATACACTTGTGATGGTGTATCTATGGCTAATCAAGAAAATATAACATTTTTATCCTAATCAGTTATGTTATATTTAAATGTAAATCAGAGTAGACTTGTACCATTAAATATATTTCTGAGTGGCTAAGGTATATATATCTACATAAAATGATATCTTCAATTATTAGAAAGTTACGAGTTATTTTACTAAGAAGTAAAGCTATGAAACTTGGTGAGAAAATACACATATACATAAAGATGAAGATAGACATAAATATGTACATTAATTCTTGGTAAAATTAAGTTATTTTCCTTAGGGGGTAGCAAATTTATTTCTCGAGGGAAAAAATACTATGAGGTAAAAATTAGTTCACAGGGAAAATACAATGCCATAAGTATGTGAAGAGTGTTTTTTATTGTTGTTGTTTTGTTACTGCTGCCCTCATTTGATGTATTCATCTATCCAACAAAAACCACAACACATCTCTTAGTTCATTGCTTGTTATTTTAAAACTCTTTACATATACCTTCTTAGGAAACTATCTCTTTTATTGAATCTGAATACCACATAATATCATAGGCTTCTAGGGCCATTGTACTAACAGGGGAAGGATAGAATGATGAAGTGACTTGTCAAAAGTTGCTCAGCAAAGTACAAAATGGAACCTGGCGTCCTGGCTCCTAATCTAGGCAATTCTATCAAGCCTAAAATCCATGCTAGCTATGTTTAATTTTTATTTCCTCCTAATTTGATTATAGAATGGGAAAATAATAGCTAAGCATCAACCACATATAAGCCTATCTATACTTGAAAAATGTGTTTATTTTGTATTTTTGTGTTTTATTCTAGGACTCATTAACATATAGCAACTCCACAGTATGTGGCTCCAAGAGCTGCCCTAAAAGGTAGGCTTCCCACAAGGGAAGGTTTTCTTCATGTGTGCTTCACCTTTGATTAGCATCCTTAGTATCTATGCAGATATTGAGAACTTTTCCTTACAGAGTGATGAGGTCATTTTTGATGTTTTCATGCATGTTGAAGTTAATGAAGGTGGTAAAGTTACATAAAATAAAGCCTGGAGCTAGGATATAGAGACATTTCCATTTCCCTCTGGAGAAGATACTGAGGTAGGTTTTCTGTGGTTCAGATTAATTTGCTAATTCAAAAACTTCAGAGTTTGGCATCATAGAAAGGGTATTGGAAATAAAGCAAGTGTTCTTGCACTTTTGCCAAATGGTTTTTATAAGAGAGGATGTTTTAGCTGTCAAATCAAAGCAAATACTAAGTTAACAGTCCTACAAATATTCAGGTCTTGAAAGTCTCTTAAGGAATAAAGCACAAGCAATGTAGCTCACTGTCTACAATGTAGGCAAATTTTTCTTTAATAAAAGATACAAATCTAAAAAAGTAAAATTGGTATCTGTTTTAGTTTCCTGAGGGTGATCTAATAAAGCACTACAAGTTGGGTGGGCTTAAAACAACAGAAATTTATTCTCTCACAATTCTGGAGTGTAGCAGTTCAAAATCAAAGTATTGGTAGAGACAGGGATTCTTTTTTGGGGTGATGAAAATGTTCTAGAATTAGATGGCAGTGATGGTTGCACAACCTTGTGAATATACTAAAAGCCACTGAATTGTACAGGGAATGGTGAATTTTATGGTATGTGAAGTATACCTCAATAAAGTAATAGGTATGGAAATACATATTTTAGGAAGATAAAATTTCATCTTCAGCTATGGTAACTAGGGGATGTAGTAAAATAAGTATACTGTCATTCAAATCAATGCACACTGTCCTCCTAAAAGTCCTGACTGACCTGTCTTCCAAGGCCAAAGACCAAATCAGACTTTTAGCTGTCATGATTCATGGTTTTATACAAAGGTTATGAGTGATAGGGTCGGGCAGGGATGGGTTTGTATTTTAAAACCTTCCCTGCTTAAGTCTCTAAGCCTCAGGTTCCTTAAACTGCAAAATAGGGTACTCATAGCCATTTTGCTGGATTAGGAAAAATAAATGCCAAGTACTTACCATGATGCTAGTTAGAAAACAGGCCCTCCATAATTGATACTTTTATAATTAGTGTTATTTAGTTGTAAATATTAGGCTATAACATTAGATTTTTGGCAGCTCATCTGTTCCAGGGCTGGCATCTTACTGGCATCTTAGCCAGAAAAAAAAAAGAATCGCTAGAATTTCTGTTAGCACTTAATGAATTTAGTCAGCCCCTGAGGGACTTTTGAGGTAGCAGGGAAATATTTAACAGAGAAACATGATTTTTATTCCTTCTATGTTTCTCTTGGTAGTTGACAGAGCCTTCCCTAGCAGAGGTAACATTACCTGTGCCGAGAGAGGAGCATTAACATACCATGAGTGACATGTTAGAACTAAGAGAACACATCCCTGTGGCCTTATATTAAAATGTTTCTGTGCATATGCTTCTGAATACAATTTAAGCTGCGGCCAATAAGAAAATAAACTGCCGGCTGAAAATGTGTGATTCAATTGTCCAGTATTTTTATTATTTATGGGTTTTTTTTTTTCCTTTTAGTAACATTGTAGAGATTCCTTTTTTTTCTTTTTTACCTTTGTCTTTGGGAATTGAAATGAAAATCATAGTGTGGAGATATAAAATATAATTGTGTTATGCTGTGAAGTATATTATAAATTGTAATTTTAAATAGACATTTTTAATCCAAAGTTATGAAATAAATGTCTGTATGAATTGCTCCATTGGATCCAATGGCTGCTTTATGCTTTTCCTTGTGGGTAATGGAAATGATTATGCTATGTTGAATGGCCAGAATATCAGGAGATACTGGGTCATTTGTTCTCTCAACAAGCATTTTTTTGGGAGTTAGCTATATGCCAGATTCTGTATTAAGACTGGGTGATATGGTGGCAAATAAAATATGTGTGTTCCCTGGAATTTTGAGTTTGATATCTAATAGGGCAACAGATAATAAACAAGTAAAGAAAATATAAGTTGTGTTAGGTACTTTAAGGAAAAGGAAGAGAATGCAATGATAAAGGAGCAAAGGTTATAGTTCTGCATCACGACTAATTTGATGTGTGACCCCAGGTAGGCTACTTACCATGAATGGGCAGCAGATTTCTATTAATTTGCTGGATTGATCCTTTGATCATAATGCCATGATGATTCTCTTTTTATTCTCAATAATGTTTTTTGACATAACATTTATTTCATATGATGTTATTAATATATTACCATACCTACTTTATTTAAATCAATTTTGCCTAAGATTCCTTTACTGCTTTGTTTTCAACCCTTATGTTTCATTTTAGGTGTGTCTCCTTTTAGTAGCATATACCCATATTTTTCAGTGTGATTTTTTCCCCCTTTTATCAAGGGAGTTAAATTTGTTTGCACTTATCTTGATTCCTGAAATATTTCAACATTCTTTCTATCATCTTATTGTGTGTAGGATTTTTTGTTTCTGCATAGTTCTCCACCTTCTACTAGATTAACTGATTTTCTTTATTCCACTATTCCTTCCTATTATTTTAGATTTTTCACTGTATTGTCATTTACAGTGTGCTTCATTAAATTTTAAACTTAGCAAAACCAAATTTAACAATTTTCCCAAATAAAACCTAAAATTATTTAATTCAAATTGTACCACCCAAAGTTCCAAGTTATTTCTTTATACATAGCATTTTAGTTCAACTTTATTTCTTTTCTAACTAATAATCATTATTATATTTAATATTGTTAGGGCTTAACTTAAATTTTCTTATGTACTGGCCAATTTATTTTTCATCATTAATTTCAGAATCTCACTTCTTTACATGGTAAGTTCTTTTTACTCAATATACTTGTTAAACTTTTAGCAGGTTCTCTTAATGGTGAATTTTATAATGTATGTTTATCATTAAATATCATTCTTTTGCCATTATTTTTGAATAATATAAAGCTAGGTTTGGAATTCCTAGTTGATGATATTTTCCCCTTAATACTTTGAAGATATTATTCCATTGTTTTCTACCCTTTATTACTACAAATAATGGAGTTTGCCTTTAGTCAAATTATGTATATGATCTGTCCTTTTTTCTCAGTTTACTTTTAAGATTTCCTCTTAATGTTTGGACCTTTGCAGTTCTGTTATATGTCCAAGTATGCAGTTAGGTTTAGTTCTTGTCATGTGATTCTGTTTTTCAACCTCAGGACATATTTCTTTTTCTCAGTTTTGTAAAATTCTCATTCATTATTGATGCGGATATTGACACTCTTAAAATTTATTTCTGTTGTCCTTTTTCTGCGTATCCCATTAAACATATATTGGACCATTTATTTCTTGTATCCAGAACTCCTAGCTGCCCTTTCATATTTTTTCTTTAATATCTTGGTTTTGCATTCTGGGAAAATTCCTCCAATTTTTAAATTCTTTCATTATCAGTGTCTATTCTGCTATTTAACTTTTGTATCAATCAGGGTGGCTCGTCCATGCTACAATAGCAAACAATTCCAAATCACATGGGTTATTAATAAAACAGCAAAAGTTTATTTCTCTCTGATGCTACATGCCCAGTGTAAGTTAAGAGGGAGGCTCTCCTCATTGTGTTTACTCAGAGACCTGTGTTGCGAGAAGCACCATCTGGGAATTCTTCCGCAAGCGTGGAGGCAAAGCAAAGAGAACTTGTGGAATCGTGAACTGGCTCTGAAAGCTTCTTTCCATAATCTACACATCATTTTTGCTCACATTTCCTTGGCAAAAGAAGCCACATGGTCATGGCTGTCTCCACTAACTATTTTAAAAAATTTCTACTCATTTTCATTGATCTTTTGTTATTTTTGGTGCTTACATTGCATGTTTCTTTTTTGCTGTGCCAGCTGACTCTGTGATTTTTTTTTTTCACATATAGTTTGTAGTTTTATATCATGAGAGCTCACTTTAGATAAATATTTCTTTGCTATGGGCCCTGTGTTGTGAAAACATTCCCCAAGAGTGGTTTTGCTTTTGCTTTTTTATCACAGCTTTCAGATTTAAATTGTCCCAGATCAGTCCTTTTGTTAATGTCTTCCATTTTTTATACGTAGTATGATTTAAATCATATGCTTAAGCCCAGGATTGAGGTTTCAATTTCATTGAATCCAGAGACGACAAAATCTACACTTGTTGAGGCCATTTTGCCTAGTTTTTCTAGTTTTTGTTCATGGATTTAGGGGATATGTGTTTTGTTTAGGGACTTTAGACCTATCTCCCTGTGCTGGAAGGCTGAGTCTCCTTAGAGATTAATACTCCAGCTCCCACCCCTCCATGCTATAGCAAGAACCAGCTTGCCCCCGAACCACCACCACATTAGCTGAAACTTACTGCTTAGTCTTTGATTCCTCTGTTCCTTTATGACACCTTCAACTTTCCCTTTCTTTTGCTTAAGCTTGATGGAATTTCTAAAATTTGTTTTGGTTGTATTTTATTCATTATTTTTCTGTGTTTGTAGGTGGGCATTGATCGACATTAGCTGAGTTCCCCGTGTTTTCAAAATCAGAAGTTTCTAAGACCAGCTTTCTAACCTGAAAAAAAAAAAAAGATGTTCCAATTGCACTTTTAACTCTATGACTCATCTCTTTACATGAACTAATGGGAAGAAAAACATAGTGAATATCAGGTCTCTTGTCTTCTTTCCACTTTGATATTAATCAATCGTGTCATGTTAGACAAATCATTAAACTTCGTTGTTTCCCCATCTATAAAATAAGAAGTTGAAATTCGATGCCTTAGACAAATGGATTCTCTTCCCTAAGCTAAGCAAGTTTAGATCTGACAAGTTTTTAGGAAAGATACAACTTCATCCCAAATGCTTTAATATTTAATTCTTTGATTATACCCAGCAGAGTTCTTTTTAATCTACATTACTGCAAAGAAATATGTTTTACCCCACTTGGTTTGTGATATTTTATATGTAACTATGTACAAAGAATCATCACATCTTATTAAACCTGGGAATGAATGAAATTAGGTTTGCCATTTTAAGGATCTCAAGAGATAATATTGACCAGGTGCAGTGACTCATGCCTATAATCCTGGCACCCTGGGAGGCCAAGGTGGGAGGATCCCTTGAGCTCAGGAGTTCCAGCCCAGCCTGAGCAAGAGCAAGACCCCATCTCTACTAAAAATAGAAAAAATTAGCCAGGCATGGTGGCATGTGCCTGTAGTCCCAACTACTGGTGAGGTTGAGGCAGAAGGATTGCTTGAGCCCAGGAGTTTGAGGTTGCTGTGAGCTGGACTGACAGATGCCACAGCACTCCAGCCTGGGCAACAGAGCAAGACTCTGTTTCAAAAAAAGAAAAAAAAGCGGTAATATTAACATAAGCACTATTGACTGCCTGAGACATTTTTTCAAATGGCCTTCCAAAGTGAGCCTGTATTATTGCTTTCTATATACAGAAAGAAAAATCAGGGTGTACTTTAACTTTGTCATGTTTAAATTAAGACATATGGTAGCTTGTCAAAATTGCAAACAAAGTCTTTAGAACATTTAGTGCAGGATAACCCTTCTAATTGCATGTGAAATGAAGGAATGTAAAGTTTGTAGATCACCCAGAACATAGTGTAATTCCCTTTAGAGTCTCCTCTGTAAATGTGGTCACAAAATTACAGTCCATGATTTGAGCATCAGTCACAGATGTACCAACAGATACTGCCCAGGTGGCCAGTGAATTGCTGTCAGTTCATATTTTATCCATATAATTTGTAAGGAAAAAATAAAGGTGATCTATTCATTTGAACATGGTACATAAAAAATCCAAACCGGAATTTACCGGAATTTACTTAAAAATCCAAACCGGAAGGAATGATGGACTATCAGCAAAACATTAGCATAGCTCCAATTTTGCAAACATATAGACTTGGATAATATTACCCAGTGGGGACATACAAATGCAAAGTGGAATATGATCTCGGATAGAGTGCTGATGGCCCCAATGTAAGTAACTGCGAACATTGAAACAAACAACCTGAAACAAGCTAGAGACATTTGAGAAGCTTAAACCTGGCGATTGGTGCGGTGAAATTGAAGGGAAACAATAGTCAACTTTATCTGAAAAGGATGAAATATCATACAACAGGATGATGTTAATGTACCTCTGGTGAGCATTGTTAGGGGCAGGGCATGGAAGGATTAGCACCATCTACCCTTCCTCTTGAGATCTCTTTTGAAATGAGACAGGCACTTGTCTCAGAAGTTAAGGACTGAATGTGTCTTAGAGAAGCGGCCGTGGTTATTTTACCTTTTTCATCCATCTTTGAAATAAAAGATGAGAGATAAGATGAAATCTGGCTAGGATCCTTGCTAGGAGAATGAAACTTTTAAAGGACAGTCATAATTACAGCTATCTTCAAAGTAGCTGGATGCCAAGTCTTAGAGAAGTGCAGGATTAACCATGTTGGTAATGACAGAACCTAAGGTATCCCCAGCAGTGTTCTTAGCAGCATGAAAACCAAGGATTAGGAAAGCAGGTGATTGGACACAGCTGCTGAATAATCTTCTTAACCTCATCTGTACTCTGCAGGGAAGAAAAATAGCAGGAAAATAAAACCCTCCACCAAGTGGCTCATGGCAGTGAAATAAAAGGAGCATCAAAAGTACACAAGGACAGATTTGTCCAGATGCTAGTAATCTTGAATGTAAGCGTCAAGCAATTGCTGTAGAAAGATGCGTATCAGTATAAAATAAAGACACAATAAGTATGTCTAAATAAAGAAAAAATAGAGTAGAATTCCAGGGGTAGTTCTTTTTTCAAGGCACTTCTAAAGCTATTTATTCAGGGAGGACCTAAATACCTCTTAAATACCACTTAATGCCTCTTCATTAATTTTTTGTTCATGAAATAGCTAGAAATGAATAGCTCTCAGTCAATACTGAATTGATGCTTATAAATTGAATTTAATCAGGAACTATCTAGATGTCTCACTAACCAACGAAAATTTAAGCAAGGCAAATGTAACGAAGAAAAATGGGGAGCAAAGCAGGCAAATAGCACCAGACTTTGTGTACGAGAGAGATAAAATTTTAATGTTTTAAGCCATTTGCATTCCTGGGTTATTGAACAATAGCCTGAACAGCCCTGATGGAATGCAGCCCCCCAAGATGTGACAAAGCCTGCAAGGAAAATGACCCAACTTACATACCTTGATTTCTTTACAGGGTAATGGTTCCATATTTTAGTAATTCTATATTTTTAAAAGTGCCTATATTAAGTTTACTTCAAACATATTGACTCTGGAAGGTTAACTTCTGTTTATTGTGTAATTAGAGAGCTATGTAGTACAACTTCTGGCTGGCATGAATGTGAGATTATTTAATGATCGAACGGGAGAGAGTAAACCCATGGTATGCCGTCAGTAAAATAAACCCCAGGTAACATTCAAGCCAAATTTCTCACTTTATAGTGGAGGAAGCTTAGGGTCAGAAATGTTTGGTCCAGAGCCACACAGTCAACCAAAAGAAAAATCTTGATAGATAGTGAGAATTTACTTTTCCACAAATTTTTTTCTCTCTCAAGGAAAGAAAAAGGGTGACTTCACTCCCACTAAAAAGTGGATGATGTTTAGTTGTACTCAGCAGAAACAGAGAAGAATACGGGAGAGTTCTCATGCTCTAACACCATAAAGCAAATACCTGCGACCTCTCTTATACAGTAGTCCTCCCCTTATTGAGGGGGATTCATTCCTCTTATGTGGGATAGTGTGGGATTTCTTCACACTACTCACAACGGCATGGAATTTAAAACTTACGAATTGTTTATTTCTGGAATTTTCCATTTAATATTTGTGGACCGCAGTTGCATGCAGGTCACTGCAGAAAGCAAACCGTGGATAAGGGGGTCTACGGTATAAATCTAAAAACAATGAAGTCATAGAAGTAGTAGAAAGATGGTTACCAAGGTTGTGGGGCGTACAGAGGACGGAAGGAATGGGGAGTTGTTGGTCAAAAGGTACAAAGTTTCCTGTGCAGATAGGAGGGATGACTTTTGACATCTATTGCACAGCAGGGTGACTGTAGTCAATAAGGTTATATTTCAAAATAACTAAGTAAATTTCAAATGGTTCACCATAAAAAATGATAGGTGATGGATATGTTAATTAGCTTGATTTAATCATTCCACAGTTTTTACGTACACCGAAACATCACATTATACCCCATAAATATACAAAATTATGGTTTGTCATTTAAAAATAAAAAAAAAAAACACCTAAAGCAGTCCCAAGCGATGATGATGATAACAGCTTTTACATATTTAGCGCACCTATCATGTGCCAGGTACTGTCCTAATCCTTACAAACACATTTTCTTTTAATACATATAATGTAATCTAAAGGTAGGTTCTAACATTTTGTTCATCTTATTGATAAAGAATCTGACATTTGGGCCGGGCGCGGTGGCTCACGCCTGTAATCCTAGCACTCTGGGAGGCCGAGGCAGGTGGATAGCTCAAGGTCAGGAGTTCAAGACCAGCCTGAGCAAGAGCGAGACCTCGTCTCTACTATAAATAGAAAGAAATTAATT